>WBNM01021542.1:0-30931 GCA_013399055.1 Ramphastos sulfuratus | reverse complement strand
CCCTCCCTGGAGGTGTTCAAGGCCAGGCTGGACTAGGCCTTGAGTAACCTGTGTTAGTGGGAGGTGTCCCTGCCTATGGCAGGGGGTTGGAACTAGATGATCCTTGAGGTCTCCTTCCAACCTTACCATTCTATGATTCTATGATATATATATAGATAGATAGATAGATAGAGGGGTTTTTTTCATATATTTATATATACATCCCATTTCCCAGTGTGATGTTTCCTCATCGCACCAAACATCCTGGAAACTGTGCTGCTGAGCAAGCAGTACAGCCCCAGATGAACTCACATTGACATCTGGTAGAGAGACAGAAACACCTTGCTGGCTTCCTCCACAGAAATTACTATTCGGCCACTGACTTCCTAACCTGATCCCAGCGAGGTTTACAAAATGCCTTCAAAGGAGGAGCTTGGATCTAGAATTCACAGTGCCTCTAAATGGTAAACCTTATGGACTTAGTAAATATGCTGGTTTATGACACAATAGTGCTTATACCTCACTCTCATCCCTTACCCTGTCACAGATGCTAAACACCTTTTTCTCAAACGGCTCAGCTGATTACCACAGCCAAACTAAACTTAAAACATTTGTTCTTAGCCAGTGATTAGTAGGAGCACATTGTTTGTAGTTCAGATTTGAGGAGGCTTTTATGCCTGAAAATTTTCCCAATTTTTTCCAATTATGTCATGTGATCAAAAGAAATTGCCCCTTCCTATAAGCCTTATCTGCTTCTTAGCACTTCAGGCTTGGTGGTTGCAGCAGTGCTATTGCTAGTGCCGTGGAAAAGCTGTGCTCACTAGAGGAGCCAGTGTGAGTCCTCTGCTGAAGAAGGTAGATGAATGAAGAAAGCCCTAAACTCATGATGAGGGCCAAAATTGTAATACAGGCAGAGATGCAGATACACAGGGGGTGACTAGGGCAAAGAAACTCTGTGCACATCACATAACCTGGGAAAACATGCGTCATGTGGTGGGAAATGCTTCAGAAACAAGGGCCATTAGCCTTTTCCATCTAGCCCTCCCACAAGTAAACTGATTGTGATGGGGAAAGAGGACACAAATGTCCAGAAAAAAATGAAATGTTCTATTGGATCCTGTGAGGATGGAGAATTAAAAAAAAAAAAAAAAAGAAGTGGCTGAAAGTGGTGCCTCAAGAGACCTGAAATAGAATTATCAAGCCTGGGTGGGATAAATGAGCTAACTGCATTGTTGTGCTGTGGGATGCAATCCATTTAGATGTGACAGAAATGAGAGCAGGGATGAGATGATACTTTCCATTCAGGGCCTTCCCACGTGCCATAGAATACCAGCAGAAACTAATGAGAAGTTCAATGGCTGGAGTGAGATGAGCACACACCCATACATATAATTAAGCAGGAGAAAAATGAGAACTGATGTCTGCTGTGAGCATGCACAGCTCAAGAAAGAAATCAATAAATTCTTGCCTAGTCACATAACACTAATGGCAAGGTCTCAGTCCTTAGTAGTCATGAAGGATTTTAATTTGAATTCCCAGATGTCTGCTGGGAAATGCACAATGCTAAGCACCAGCCAGCAGGGACTTTCTCAGAGAGTTTCAATATCATTTTCTGATTTAAAGTGCTGGAGAGACATGTCAGGCTGGTAGCTCAGTAACCCAGTAATGGCATATGGGGCCTTTCACCTCAAGGTCACCTTCTAGTGACCCATGGCTATTACCATCTGATTGCTGTTGCCTGTATGAAATGAGGTGAAGAGTTTGGACCAGTGCCTCATGTCCAAGTGCTTCTATTGCACAAAACCCAATGCTGTAATTGGTACTAATTGGCCTCTCTGGTCACCAGCCTTCATAGAAAGACCCTTTGGGTCCCCTGAGAGGCATCTCTGGTGAGGCATCAATGCAAGGCCAAATCCTCCCAGGGCTGGAGCGGAGATGGTTGGGTGGGCTCGTGCTCTGTGAGGGCTCTCTGAGGATCCTTTCTTGGTGGACAAAGCTCCCTAGGAAGAGGGGATTTACTTGGTGCAGGGAAGGATTTTTAAGGACCATCTCCTTTAAGAAAGGGAGAAGCCCCATTTCAGCAGGCTCTCCCAGCCGATGCACAATGCTATGCCACCTCCTGAACTGCACAGAAATCATAACCAGAGGTTCAGCAAGCAGGTTCCAGGGTTCCACTGACTCCTATCACATGAGGTGGCAGATGGATCATCAGGACCACACTGCCTTTAACCCCTTTCTTCTGTCTCAGCCCACTCCCAGATGAGTGTGTAGGGGGATCGGCAAAGGGAGGAAGACCCAGTCCAGAGGCTGATTTTGCCATGTCATGGAGTCCAAACTGTTTTCATGGAGGGCCATGCCCTATCATGTGAGTATTACACTGTTAGACCAGTTTCCTGTTTAAAAGATCATATCTGTGCTGAAATATTTGGATCCATCCCACTGACTGGAGAGTCAGCAACTCTTCCAGGCTCCCACATCCACATAGGGAGGATGTATCCAAAAGGGAAGCAGGGAGTCGGCACATCATAGAGGGATGGGAAAAAAACAGGATGAAAGCATCTTCCTGTCCAGGGGCTCTGTCTGCTTTACTTTATGGACACTATTCACACAGGTTGGCAGGGAAAAGCTCCTTCTCTCTTCCTCTACAGCATGTTCTTAGCCAAGTAAATTTCGCTGGCTCAACCAGTGCTACACCAGGTGCAGGGGCAAAGCCTGCGTGATTCTACAGGGTCTTTTGCTACCTGATTTCTTCCATGATGCTCTGAACTCCAGCAACAGGAAGTGCAGGAAGATGCACTTATCAATACCTGCCTATTTTTGGTGCTTTCTTTTTTCTATCTGTGATACATATTGTCAAAAAGAAAAAGCCTAGGAATCTAAGCTGAGCTCTGGTAGTGATTACATTGCTCCAGTCCAATGCCATTAGTCTGGTCTACAGGGACCCGGAGTTATGCCACTGATTATTATCAGGCATTATTAACATTCAAAATAATAGCTCCTGGCACAAAGGTTGAGGGGGAGTTGGGGCATCTTCAATGAATTCTGTGCCATTTCCAGCATTCTTTGGGATTATGGTATTGTTATTCTGTTGTGTCACATCTAGTATGTGCATGCTGCTTGTACTCAATCCCTTTGGCACACTTTAAAAGGCCACACCATGCAAAGGGACGCTGCTGAGGAGGAGGCCATGTGTGCTCTGTTGAAGTAACCAGTTCTTTGCTTGTGGAGATGTGTTAGGTGTATCATTGTCAGCCATGGTTTCACAATGCCAGTGCCAACCAGAACTGCACAGTTTTACTGTCACCTTCACACCTGCCTTGCAGCCTCCCCACTAGCCTAGCCCTGGCCTCCATCTCTGCCCTGCACCTTGCTACTGCCCTGCAGTCCCTGCTGTGCCCTTATTCCAGCTTTGTCAAAGCCATTTTCTATCCATTGCTGTAGTTTTATTAAATTGCAAATTCTTAATCTTTACTAAATTAATTCACTGCAGTGGCCTCATCTCTTCTGCCACCTTCCACAACAAATACCAAGCTGACACTGAACAAAAAACTAGCCATGTCAAATGTCTACTTAGAAACAGTAACTGAGTAGCATAGGGTAGGGGGTCAGCAGTCTCTGAAAGACCACATGTTCCATTGTTATCTCCTGTCCTAAGTTACTGTGAGCATGTAGATAATCAGTGGCATCTTGCCCTCTGAGGGAAGCAATGAGGGCCCATCTCCAGCTAAATGCTGAGAAATGAGGAGGAGCTGGGAGACCTGATCTCTCTCATGGAGACCAGATTCATGGTGCAGAGGGCAAAGTCTGTTGCTCATTGTTTCACAGCCTGCCAGAAGGCTGCTCCTGCTACCTCCCGCTAGGAAAGGGCTTTCTTGCTCACCCACCCCTCACTTTTCCACATCTGATGCTGTCATGAGATGCCATAGACGGAAAAGCTGCTCCAGCCTGGGCAGGAGGAACTGTCAAGATTTTGCTAAGATCTGTGACTCAAAGTGTCTGCACATACAACACGTGTAACTTGCTTTCCTCCTCTGTATCCAGCTTCCCAGAGGTCAACATCCAGAATTTAGGAAGAGAGAGCTCTTCTTTATCTTTACAATATTCCTATCTCTAAGCCAGTACATCCTGATGCAGTTAGCAATGGTACTGAGTTAACGGTCATGGGTTTTCCAGAACTCCACCCAACCATCCATTCAACATGTCAGTGGCATTCCTTCCCTTGTAAAAACAGATATTGCAGTGTTTCTGATTCAGAAAAGACCTGTGGATTCAGAGGTCACATCATAGCTACCTAACCTCTGTAGGAATCTCCACAGATATCCAGGCTGTGCTCTGAATGAGCCAGAGTCCTGTGCCCGAGGAAATTACGGTCCTCTATCTACTCTTCTCTATCCTGCATGCAGGAGAGGGCCCATCTGGGCTGGCCAAATCTGCAGACAGTATCTCCACCTGCATGTAGGATTTTCAGTCCATTTTCTACTCATGCAACTTCTCCATGAGAACTGTAAGTCCCTGTCAGATCATGCCATGCTTCAAATCAGAGCTGGAGTCAGGCTTGGCTGCTTCAAGCTTGTAGGTTGGACAGTACAGTACTGGGAGGTCAGAAATGGACCCAGGGGCTCAACAGAGGAGCGGAGTGCACTGTAAACAGCCCATGGCAGTGCCAGGATTGCAGGAAAGAGAAAGGTGCAGATGCTTTCCCCTGCGTGCAGGTCTGGTTGGTGACAATGCTGGAGTAGCCTGAGCCACGCAGCAGCATGTGAAAGCCTTGCCATTGTTCTCTGGTGATGAACAAAGCCCGTGGAACAGACGTGCTGAGGTCTGGGCTCTTGAGGACACAGATTGTTCCTCAGATTTGAGCTGATCGGCGACATTTGCTCTCTCCTGCCCTCCTCCCCATCTTACAAAATACACTGCTCAGAAGAGGAAAGGAAGCCACCACGCTCCCTGCCCCCACTCCTCCGGGCCCCCATTAGGTCTGTTTGCCTGTGATTTCTTCCAACTGACAGAGCCAGTCTGTTAGCAGTTAAGTTAAACAGAGCTTGTCCTGTAATAACCCCGTTCAGGCTGCTAATTGGTACCAGCACCTACTCCCTGTCTCCTCCTCACTGCTGGCAGGGCTTGGCTCTGCATCCTTCCTGCAATAACCCTGCCTGGGTCAGCAAGAGAAAGGATGTCACCTGCTGGCCTTTGTTCTGCAATGAGGACTTTCCTGTCAGAGCTCTGATGGCAGTGGAAGGGGGAGGTGAGCAAGGACGGGAAGGAGTTTTGCCAGAGAAAGAAATGACCACGTCCCTGGATGTGCTGTTTCTTGCTGCTGTAATTGAAGACAGCAGTTGCTCTGCCTGATCTGGCCACAAAGTCGTCCTAATCCTCTCCTTATGACATCACGGTGCATTGCTGTGGAAACAATGATGACATCCCGGCATCGCCACAGCAACATATGGTTTCACAGTGGGGGAGGCAGACAAGGTACTGCACGAGCTGGACGCAGCTACAGAGTGTTGTCTGAACATTAAAACTTCACAAGGCCCCATGAAGTGCCCAGCTTCTCTGGAGATGCAGCGATCACTTCTACCAAAATGTCTCAGGGTTACCTAATAACACACAGCCCTCATACAGCATCATAAACTAGGAACAATTCAAATTAAGCAAGAGGTGAAAATAAGCATCCTCAGACGGTCTGCATTAGCAGTGCTGTCCAGTTCCTCAGAGAGCCCAGGTGACAGAGCAGTTTCCATAGCTGAAGTCAGAGAAAGTTTGTTGTTGCATGCTCATAGTTAGTGCCTAGGTTCAAATCTTTTGAAGGACTTGTGGGAGTACGATGCTATTTCCCTTCCATGATATTTCAGTTTGGGCCACGAGCATGCCTGGTTCTGGAGGACAGAATAAACTCTTACCCCTTTTCAGGAGTGAGAATAAGGACACTGCACACCGATTGGAAGTTTTAAAGATAAAGTCTATTTACAAGAGAGCATAAATACAAAAGGCAATCAGCTAGAGTAAGTACAAGACTCACTTGGCCCAAACTGGTCTTCTAGAATCCCCCACCCCTTCTGCCATCAGTCAGCCTAAGGGTAGGCTGAAACCGCCCCCCCCAGCTGGGCCCACAGGGCATCAGTGGCTCAAGTCCCTGCCTGCCAACTCCCACAGGAACCATGAGATAAGAGTGTGCTACTCGGAGAGGTGGAAGCAAGAGAAGCAGGGAGGGGAGGGGGGAGAGATCAAGTCAGGCACTATGCTTTAAGATGTGATACCGGAAAGGGAATGGAATAACAATGTTACAATATCCTGGGACCAGCAGGTTTGTCCCCCTGGCATGGGTCTCTGTCCCTATGGCTTTGTTTAAGGGGGACCTGGGATCACTCAAACTACCTGTTCTGGAGCACTTCAAATTTCTTCCTTCTCCCCCCCGCCCCGTGGCTTTGAATGGGGAAGAGAAGAAGGCGCGAAAACTGCTTTCCGCCCCCCACCCTGCGGGCTCGAGGAGGGAACAGCAAAAGGCTGTGCTGACCCATGTGGAAGCCCGTGGTGGGAATTGGACTGGCAGCTGGCTAGGTCTTTGCACCCAGTGTAAATTGGCAAATGGACACTTTGTCTAGAAAAGCATAAATAATGCAAGGGAAAAGGTGTGAGGTTCCTGCATTAAAAGAGTTCCCACCTTGACAGAGCTCCCATTTTAGACTGTCCCTGCTTTTGGACGGCTCCTACCTTTTTACATGGATCTCGGTTTTGCACAGTCCCTGCCTTTGGATGGTTCCCCCAACTTTTGCACAGCTCTGTGCAAGTCTGCAAGCTTGGCAAGCCCTGGGGTCCATTTGAGAGGGCTGCCGGCAGGACCAGGATCCAGCTGCTCTCAGACCATACAGCAGCCAACTTCCTCGCTGCTATTCCAAAGTGGGGAAACCCTAGCGGATTAGCTCTTCCCTGCCGCTGCTGAGGCAGTGTCACTTCCACAGATTCCTGCCTTGTGGCAGTCATGTTTCGAGACACTTCTGACTTTGGTGGCTTTTCCACCCACCTTGGACTTCTGCCTTGTGGATCCAGACTATTGGATATTGCTTGCAGCATCAGAAGGCAGCCGAGACACTGAGAAATCCAGCAAGGGGTCATCACTCAATACCTATCTCACCTCCTGCTCCCTTAATTCTCTGCTCAGCCTGATTGATAGTGGAGTAAAGCTGTGTTTATAGCTTAGCTTTTCCCATTTCCTGACTTCCTAGATCTCTAAATTTGTCCATAACATCCTTTGAAGAATTCCCAATCAAATTAGAACCTGTAAATCAACCTAAATGAATTTTGTATATAGTTTGGGAGTGGGGCTTTCAGGGAAAAAAAAATCTATTTTTTATAATTCTTGACTCAGCCACATTAATTCCCTGCCTCCATGACACTACCACACATGAGATACAGCATTTTCCTGCTCAAGATACTTTCAGGCATTGCGTTTCAGTCCCCTGCATGAAATAGGCAGAACGAAAGTGTGCAATCAAAGAGCACACTTGGGGATCAGCAACACCCTCTGTTTGTGAGGAGCCACTTCCACTAACACACTGTATTTCAAATATTCTCTGCCAAGTCACAGAACAAACCAAAGTGCACACACACCAAAAAAAAATGTTGATAGGATTTTTTACATTGATTAAATCAACAAACAAATGCAAGGAGAGCAGAACTCCATAGCGAGTGCTGTTCAAGAAAAAGAATGAGACCAAATCTGACAGGCTGCTTTGTGAAAGATTTTTGCCACTCCTATTATTATTAATCACTTAAACATTTCCAAAGCAGTTAACTCATTAGTCCTTACAGGGCCCATGGGAGTTAAGACAGTCATTATCCATTAAGGGAAAGCCTGTCAATGGTGCCAAGCGTTTTGGCTGCAAGGAGAAGAGGGAAGTAGGCCTCTGCTGAAGCAGCACAAGATTTTGGAAGTTTTGGCTGTATCTAAGGTCAAACTGATTTACCCGTTGCCCAGAGAGGCCTCCCTGCAGTATGGAAGGGCCTTCAGGCACTGAAGGAACAATCCATGCCTGTATTCTCTGAAGGCTTTGGTGTGATCCTAAGGGAATGGTCCCAGGCCCCAGACACACGCAGGAGTATTTATCAGGCCTAATGCTACTCNGGGGAACTCCCAAACCATGACATCCTAGTAACTCCTCAGAGTGACACAAGCACAGGGTCATTATTGTGAATCTTTGGGTTTGATCCTCAGGGGAGCAACTGGAAGAGCATCCTCATGCATGGTAACCCTATGCAGAGGGGATCCTGCATACTCCTTGGCCCTGCAGAGCAGAGAAGGAATGAAGCATGCCTTTCCCCACCAGCATTTCTGAAAGGCTGGGCTCCAAGATCCCACCCTGTATACATTCTTAGAAGGAAAAGGAGATTTCTCTGTTCACTGCCCAAGTGCCAAAGAGTGTGCTTATGCAGGCCCCTTGGTGAAAACAGTGCTTGGTGCTGCCCACCTAGCCACCCTTGTTCCCACTAGGCAGGGCTCCAAGCTTCCCCAGCGCCCTGCTCCGTGGTCCTGGAGCTATCCATGGTTTGTCCAACACATCCAATTCTCGTGGTCTTGCCCATTGCAAATGTCTGACTTCATGCACAGGTCCCATGCAGGACTGTAGCATCTAAATCATCCTGTATACATCACACAATTGGTCAGCTCCAACCAAATGGTCCCAGCTTTCCTCCAGCTCTGAAAGAATAATAATGATGCCTGTGCTCTGCTCAGTGGTGTGGGGACACAGCCTGGGCTCTCAGAAGCAAACAGCACTCTAACGAGCATTGCTTAGACAGCAAGTGGGTCCCACCTAGGGTCACACTGCTCTGAAATGGCTGCATTTTTATATCCAAGTGCATTTGAAATGTCTGCAGGGATCCTTAGGACAGACAGACACCACAACTGGTAAATTATGTGTTGCAATTACTTAACTTCTTAATTTAAGGAATTTTAGGAATCTCTGCTCAGGGCAGAAAGCTCAAAAATGGGAGATGCACCCTGGAGCTCTAGGGAGTGGAAGAGAAACTTCATGAATTTAGGTGCTGGCAAAGCCCTGCTGGTGTGAGAAAATGTTGAGGAGAGTCCCAGGCAGCTGCAGCATTTCTACACATAGGCCAACAGCCTCTGTGGTTGGACCAGAGGGAAAACAGCAGCCTGGGCTGGCTGTGAAGTCCAAAGCTTTTGGATCTGAGGAGCAGACAATATACAGCAAGCACTTTCCATGTCTCCGAGCTAGTGGAGTAGTTTTAGTAGTTTTAGGCAACCTTGATATGAAAGAGCAGTGAGAACTTGCAAGCCAAATGGTTCTCATTAGTGGTTAATTTTCCTGTGAGGAATAAAAGCACAGAAAGAGCTAAAGCAGCTCCCAGCACTTGGGTGGAGGGGAATGACTACAGAGGATCACCCTTTCCTCCGGCAGTGACTCTACAGCTTGGCACAACCCTGCAGCAGGAAAAGGGGAAACTGCAAGCCCTATGCTGAGCTTGGCAGTAACTCTAAGAGTCTGCTCCCAGCCAAAAAAAAAAAAAAAAAAAAAAAAAAAAAAAAAAAAAAAACCAGGGAAACTGAGAAGGGCTAGGGGACAAGAATGCTCCAGCAACTTGTAGATGTATTAGGTTGGGTGCACAGCAGTGTGAGAGCATTAGTGTGGACTGGAAAGAGAGGGTTTGAAACCAGATAAAATAAATGTGCCAGAATGTCTGGTGAGCAAGCCTCTGAATCTTAGTGAGAAAAGGATCCAAGGCCATAAGACCACATTGCGGCTCTATGAGGTGATGGTGGTGTGGAGTCCTCAGGCTATACTGTGTCCCTGCACTGCTGTCCCAGGCTGAGCATCTCAGAGCACATCTCCCAGCCTTCAGGAGGTAAATATTGAGAGACCTGGGTGCCAAAGACATGAAAACACTGGCCATGCTTTGAAAAGCTGCTTAAGCAGGGCACTTCTGGAGTTTGCGGACTTGTAGGGGTCTCTTGGTTTTCTGAGGATTCTTCAGGGACAGTGGTGTGCCTAGGCTTAGAGGTGAAATAGCAGATGATGTTCCAGTGCTGTTTCCAAATCTCTTCCTTTAGTTATATGGCCCAGGACTGAATATAACCAGCTGGGAAGTATTAATAAATAAATAAATAAATAGACAGATAAATAGATAGATAAATAAATAAACCCCTAACTTTTGTACCCATTTCCTGGAATTTTAGGAATCATCAGCCTGCCATCATCAATGGAGCTTTACTGTAAGTCTCAGATCAGTTGTGTACACTGACAGCCATTGGCAAGCAACAGTCTGATCTTTCAGAGTTGAAGAATCATCATTAAAAGATAGCATTCTGGAGAGTAGTCCCAGGGCTAAGGAGTGAGCTGATGAAGGACTGTGTCTTCCTCCCAACAGCCAAATTGTGATGCAGAAAATCTTCACTGTATCCCTCTTCTTGTATATTTGGAGCAGCTGCAGAACAGCTGGACACGCCGACCTTCCAAACAAGTTAAGAGTCTTTTAAAATATCTAAGGCAAAACTTGATGCCCTTTCACTGAGCTGTTTGCATGCTTAGGGTAGATCCACTGCTTTGGGACCCATCTGCTTGAACACTTAACTATGTGATTTTTTTCACTCTTCTGAATGCCCAGAGCTTTTGGAAAGCAAGGTGGCAGCCCCTAGAAATGAAGGCTAGTCTTTCCGACCACAGCAGGCTGGCCCTGTTCAAGTCCTGCACACAGCTGTGAGCCATGACAGAACGTAAATCTGAAGGCTGGAGTGGGGTAACAGTTGGGTGGCCATCACAGATAGCTGTGGGGTAGCTGTAAAGGGCACTCCCTGGCTTTCAATCAGTCCAAGGAATTGGCAACTTTCAGCAGACATTAATGTGCTCTTTTGGCGGTTCCTGGCAATCTGCTTCCTTCAACAGCTAAAGAAGGAAAAAAGTTGCTTGATCACAAACCTGAAGAAATTAGTGTGAAACACATCTTTATCTTGTTTATGGATTACTTTAAAGTATGAAAGAAGGTGGGAGAGAGAAATACAAATAAATACATACAAATATTAGCTACACACAATAAACCCTCTCCATTAACTCATGTCCCATTTTCAAAAAGGTTATTTGCCCCTGGGTTTTCTGCTTTCTTAAGCTTGCAATTTCACATGATTTGGAGAAGGGGTTTTAGTCTCTTGAGATTACACAGATGACCATCAAGATAGTAAGGCATGTGGTCTCACCATGTGCTTGTGGCTCCTGCTGGAGGCTGCACTGGCCTATTAGACAGCTTCACGTTTGTTCACAACCTTCCCATGAAGAGAGGATGGAGTATTGTTCCCTTTATACAGCTGAGGATCCGAAAAGCCTCACGATGCAAAACTGTGGCTGGGAACTGGATCCAGATCAAATGATCCCAAAATGCCTTAGCTGTAAAAGTCTCATTGTAAAACCCTTTGTTCAAGCTGTCTTTTCAGTTGTGTAGTGCTGTTTCTGGATTTGATGGACCACCCTAGAGCATATGTTCTCTCCTCAACCCAAAAGCGAATCTATCATTCTTTTAATAACTGTCAGGGCATGAACTCTATTCCCTTGCCGAAGTCACAAAACTTCCTACAGAAATGTTCATCATCTGCAGAGAAAATGATGCTCAGTTTAATTCACATTTGGAGATTTTTTAATTTTTTTTTTTAATCAGATGACTGACACAGCTCTCTTAAGGGTGAGAGAGACTAGGGACTTGCCATGCGGCATACTCAGAATACAACTCAGTCCCTGACTGAAAGATTTATCGCTCAGGCAGAGTCCCACTGGAGAAAGCACTCTGTGCTCCCTGGCCTGTACGATGTGCACCTATGCACAAGTGAGGGGGCTTTCCCAGCATTGTGCTTCAAATCCAGCTGATGCAACTGCAAAGCTGAAGACTCCTGTGCCTGACCTGTGGGACAGTCTTGCCTTTCTGATTTTTCTAAGCTTTTAAATTGGCACGAGTGCAGTGTGAATCAAAAGAGTACAAGGGAATCCTCTCACAGCCAGCTACGAACACATTCTGTAGATCCAGACACCAGAATCACAATAACCAAAAACACACATAATTTTTCTCTACCACCAGAGTAAGTATCCCTGTCCTTGATCCTAAATGTACAGGCTGACTTTTAATTAGCAACATATGTCCCAGAAGATTGGCAAGATGTGTGTGAATTTACCTCTATCTTAATTGGATCAGGAAGGTGCCTTCTGAGGCTGATCAGCTACAAGCCTCTTGGCACATCTCATTCTAATGGACCGAGGCTGCAGCGAGCAGTTCCTCCTAGGCACTAACAGGGCTCTTATTCACCAGCCTCTGACTAGCATGCGCTGCAGGTGATGTCTTGTGGGAGTACCAAACCAGTCCAGTGTTCCCATGTGGGAGAACTGGATGCTGCATTGGTGCCAGCAAACAGAGGCTTTATGAAGGAGGGTTTGGCTGCAGGGAGACAGGCAAAGTGGAAAAAGGCAATAGAAAGGATGTGAGGTTTACATCAGTAGCATACACAGGCGAAGCTCAGATCGGATGTGCCACTGGAGACCTTATTGCTGTCTACAACTACCTGAAAGGTGGTTGTGACCAGGAGGAGGTTGCTTTCTTCTCTCAGGCAACCAGCACCAGAACAAGAGGACACAGTCTCAAGCTGTGCCAGGGGAAGTTTAGGCTCAAGGTGAGGAGGAAGTTCTTCACTGAGAGAGTCATTCACCACTGGAATGGGCTGCCCAGGGAGGTGGCAGAGTCACCGTCCCTGGAGGTGTTCAAGGCAAGTTTGGACGTGGCACTTGGTGCCATGGTCTAGTCTTGAGGTCTGTGGTAACGGGTTGGGCTTGATGATCTTTGAGATCTCTTCCAACCTTGGTGATACTGTGATACTGGGAAATCCCACTCTGTTACTTCAAATTATCTTGATTCCAGTTCAGCTTCTGTCTGGGCAGAAATGTATGCAAATGTGAATGTGAACATATGTACACAGAGAGAAAAGCCAATGAGCTACCTCTGCAACCGTCTGGCTTCCACCATGCTTGCTTCTGGCCCTGCTGTGCCCTTCCCAATCTCCTTGCTCCAAGAAGGAGCCCCACTCGGCTCTCCGTTTTTAGGTCTTACCATGTTTCTTCTCCCTAATTTCCCTGAGCTCTTTCTAGAAGGAGGCATGGCCAAATTTGCTTCCTCTCATAAAGCAGATGTGAAATTTAGGACTTCAGGTACAGCTGAGCTATGTTGTCCTGTGCCAGAGCCCGGCTCTGCACTGACCTTGATGTTTCAGGACACATTGAGTTCAAAATGTCAAGGATGTACTAGCTGAAAAGCACATCTCTCTTGCTGCACTGATGGCCCAAACCTGCTGACAACTTTAATTTAGGACATTGACAGTGGCTCTCTACTGCACATTGTGACTGTCTATCAGTCTGGCTGAGCTATGAGCATATGCCCTTCACTCTACCTTCCCAAGCCATAGCCTGTTTGGCATCACAGAGTACTTCTGTGACCATGAAAAACAGACACCCACAAGCTGTCTTCCTCCACTTGACCTTTTCCTCTCCCTTTGCAACCTAGAGAGTATCCCAGAGAATCTCCTGAGGGCTGGAAGCCTGACAGTATCATTAGGATGTTTGCATTCCTGCCTGCAGGAACCTCAGAGGTAGAGGGTGATATCCAGGAACCTTCATCTCCTAGAGGCATCTCAAGCAAGTGGGGAAAAAACAGATTTATGGCTTTCCATCTGGCCCTTATCACATTTGAGCAGCCCTACTCCCCTTTCTCTAGCCTGGCTCCTGAGACACAAATGTGCAACAGGAACAGAATAAGGTCTGTGGATGGGAGAATATGAGCTGAAACAGGTATCAAGGCTGGTGGGCTCCAGCTTTATCTTCTTCATGGTTGCTTCTCTTTATTTAGTATCAACTCCTGGAGAGCAATTAAATCCTAGAACTTGCCTTTCTTCCCACTAAATGTTATTACTTAGACTTTGCACATCTGGGCACTAACACACTAAATACAGTGAAGGACCAGGGATGTATAATTGTGATACTCATGTATGCCACAGCTTATGCAGCAGGTAATTGTTGTTTGGCAAAAGGTACTGATGAATGGCTCCCAGATAAGATTTCTCTTCACAAGAGCAGCATTTCATGCCACTGGAGTGAGGGGAAACAAACATGTTCTTACTCCTGGGTTTTTTTCATGGTGTAGGCAACTGACTTTGCCTTCCTGCAACAGCCTTCAAGCACAGCAGTTTGCCTCACCCATGGGACTGGACACACCTCGTGCTTCCTCAGCTCATTTTGACACTCTTTTATGGCCAGACCACATTTAAAGAAAATAAGCCAGCTAGTTCTGCCAAACCAAAGGGTTCGACGTTTGATTGCAAGGTTTGGGAAGAGAGATAACATGCAGGTTTTTTCTCAGATATGGCCAGCTAGAGTTTGGTCCAGACACTTCCTGTTGCGACAGTGCAGCCTTTTGGAGCAGACTGCTTTCTTAAGCCATCTCCTTGGTTTTGGTTTGTGTGGGTTTTGGGATGGGTGTCAGCTTACCTTCTTAGATTTGGGAGGTGCACGGTTGCTCTCAAAACTGCCAAGCATGTCTCACAGGGCCCCTTCCCTGCACACCTACACTAGAATTACTTTTTTAGGTATTTTGAGCAAATGTCAGTGAAACAGGGCAAAGCCTGATCAAGAATAAATTTCTCTGGAGGGAAAAGGGAACCACAGACGCCTGCTCTTCTATTCCTGTTTACCTTTGCTTTCAGGAGGTCAATTGAATTGTGGGCATAAACTTACACTGTGGTTTGCAAACTGATATCTAAAGAGTGTTCTGGCGTCACAGAGTATTTTGTGTTTTGATTTCTTCTTTCCTGGCTCTTTTATGGCTTCGTAATAACTTGCAACACATGTATCACAGAAACATTGTTTACACAAAATTTCCACAGCATCACAGTTAAAATTACTTGGCAGAATTCTCATGAAGATGTCCCTCATGAAGCATTAACCAGCAACCCATTTCAAACTTGCACTTCCTCGGTATCTTCTATATGGTATAGCTGTAGGATTTCTACATAAACACTGACAGAAAGATTTACAGTCTTCAGTTCTCTGAAGGTTGAGAAAGGAGAGGGTAGGGGGCATTTTACCCAGTGTACAGTCACTTGGTCTCTCTGTCAACCCAGTTGTGGTCCCCCCTTTCACACAGTACATGACCACCCTAAGAAATTGATTGCTGCAGGACATTGTGGAAAACAACTATCTTAGTAGCTTCAACAAGAAACCAGACAATGAGGAGCCTCTTGCTGTCAAATACAATGATCTAGCCAAAGCTCCATCCTGGGCATATCTGCAGTGCCAGCTGTCAAATGTTAACATGGCCCACAAGGGGAAAAAAATCCCTCTGTCGAGGCCCAGGTTTTATGCTTTAACTTTTGTCAAAGCCAGGAGGATGAACTAGGTGGACTTTCGATTAGAGCCGGTATAGCACTTTGTTGAAATTTACAGTGTCTGTGAATGAAGCCTCGATTCTAACAGTGTTGTACTACCATTGCTATCATTCCCAGTGCTATCCCGCTCATCCCACATGGGTTAGTGAGTTGTAGCTCAAGGGAAAGGGAGGGTGCTTTCTGAAGGCAGTCACGTTTGTACTGAGGCCTTGCCCAAGCCTGCTTCTCAGATCTGTTACGAATTATGCAAAATTAATAATTTATATTAATTTGTATATCAAGGCAAAGATTGTTAATAACTGTGAAAGCTGTTTATTAACATCAAATCTCACCAGAAAACTTATTTACAATGTTCAAAACGAACAGTGTGGATACTTATACACACAGGGAACAGGCAAAACTGGAACACTTTAGGAAATAACTAGCAAATCCAAACATTAAAACTGGAAAGAGGTTCTTAGTTTCAATTATACCTCTTGCCCACCAGGGGACTTGAGAGGCTCCTTTCTGCTACTAAGGCAGAAAGGCACAATAGAATCTAGTTACAGAATTTCTTAGAGAGAGGCTTTGAATATTTACTCACAAAATAGTATCAGACAGTACCCAAAACTCAAAGGGAGTTCCGTCAGTGGCTTGGAAGTTGTTGCAGGCAAAGCAGATCATAATGTGGCAGGACAGAGCAGGCAAAGCAAAAGCAGCAGCAGGCATGTGGCAGAATGTATTGTTTGCCCGAATGCAATGGCCCCCTTGGCCACACAAATTCACCAATCATAATGGCGTTTTGCCAAACCTGTCCATATTAGGTGAAGTCAGGAGCTTTCTTTCCCTTATTTGGGAGGAACAAGTCTGGGCAAGTCTTGGACCTTCAAAGTGGGTGTCTCCAAGCCTTTTGTCTTCTCCTTCCACTCAGCTTCTCCTCCCCCAACAGAAGGAAAGGACCATGGGATCATGCCTGGACAAGCCAGGACATGTACCTTCCACAACAAGATCTTACTTTGAGAATCACTTACACTTACTTGCAAAAAGGGAAGTGCTTAAATCCAGATGACTGAAACAGATGTCCTGGAGTGAGGCTCTATCAACTCTCTATGGTGTGCAATGGCTGTATCCTCATTTTCTCATCCACTTTCTGAATATTCTTTCATCCACATTTAAATTGGTACTGGGCTCTAATACATCCTCTTTTCGATTCTCCATTCCATCAGTTCAGTCCCAAATTGTTGAGGAATATTTATTTCCACTAGACTGGCCTAGGAAGGATGAATCTGTGGACTCAAGAAGATCTTTCCAGCAAGAAGTAATAGGATATACCTTGTTTTACAAATGCCCTTCATAAAGCCCTAAAGTCAAAGGTGGACTTGATCAAGTGGGACTGTCTGGAGCTGTTGAGATTCTCTCCACTCATCATCAGGGCCCCGCTGCAAATCCTTACTGTTGCTTTTGTTGGTAAGTTTGTATTTTTAGCATCTTGAGATCCTTTGCATTACAAAGCATTCCCAAAGTTCCCTGATTTACAGCTTGACATGCTTTCATTCAACACAATAATACTTATCCTTCTATTTACCTTCTTCCCTGACAAGGCTGCCTCACTGGTCAGCAGCCCTTCTTCGCTGCCATGTGCTTGTTTCTTAATGATCTAGAAAGGAAGAGGTACAACTGTACAAGAAGGATGTGTAATGAGATAAGGAACATGTATAATGAGATAAAAGTGATGCAGATGCCTGGTGGACAAGAAGGGACTTGAAGAAGCTGGGGGAGACACCTCACAAGTGCCTTAGCAAAGAGGGATCCCCATTACAAGAGAAAGCCCAGGATTATGAAAAGTTAAGGCAGACTGGAGCCCTTCTCTGACTTCTGGGCTTTATGAGACTGTAAGTGATCTGTAGGAATGTTGAAAGAGGGGGATGTCACTGTGGGCAGGGTGTAAAAGGGGACTAACACACATTCTAACACCAGTCATGAGCTTTGCAGTACTCAGAAGGGACCTGGGTAGCTAGAAGGCACAGAGCCATTGCAAATTGCATTAAGTTATGCAATTTTTCTTCTCATTCATATTGCTTGCTTCTGGGAGTTGTCCTGGGGAGTTCAGTGAGTTTCCATCTCAGGGGATGGAGTGAGTTCTGGCTGACTTAAGTTATTCTTGTACCATCAGGACAGCTTCTATAGTTTTGAAGGCAGTTAGCAAGGCCCAGGAACATTGTAAATAATAACTACATGTCAGAATGGTTGTGAGTTACCTTGCTCCAGGGACTGACTTTGGCTGCTCATTAACTGAACTGCTTAGCTGGAATGGATACTCATGACAGAGGGTTAAAGGTCAGCAATGTGCTTACTCCACACTTGCCCCTCTGAGCCCTGACGTCTTTCCTAGGAGTACTGGTGCTGGCCAGTGTTGATCATGGGATAGAAAGAGGTAGATGGCGGGATTCATCCCATGTGCACATTTGCAGTGATCCCCTTTCTTTTTCTTCTCTGGTGCTGCAAGCACTTTTGCAGGCTTTGGTTAGTACTGGAACTGATCTTGGCAAGGGATGTAAAGAAACCGAAGGAGGGATTCTATGGGTACATTAACCAGAAAAGGAAGGTTAAAGAAAGCAAACCCCCTGTGACGAGCGACAGTGGGGAACTAGTAACAATGGACAAGGAGAAGGCTGAGATTCTCAACAACTTCTTTGCCTCAGTCCTCACTCTCCTCATGGCTCTCATGTTGATGGACCACAAGATGGAGACCAGGGAGACAAAGTCCCTCCCACTGTAAATGAAGACAAGGTAAATGCGTGATCATCTGAGGAACCTGAAGATGTGCAAGTCCATGGGACCTGATGAAATGCATCCCAGAGTCCTAAGGGAATTAGCTGATGTAGTTGCCAAGCTATTCTTCCTGATATCTGAAAAGTCCTGGCAGTCAGGTGAAGTCCCTGGTGACTGGAAGAAAGGAAACATTACACCCATGTTTTAAAAGGGTAGAAAGGAGGACCCTGGGAACTACTGACCTGTCAGCCTCACCTCCATGCCTGGGAAGAATGTGGAACAGATCCTCCTAGATGCCATGCTAGGACACATGGAGGACAGGGAGGTGATTCAAGACAGTCAGCATGGCTTTACTAGGGGCAAATCCTGCCTGACCAACCTAGTGGCTTTCTATGATGACTAAGGGACAATGTACGGATGTGATCTATCTGGACTTTTGCAAGGCCTTTGACATGGTCCCCCACAACATCCTACTTGCCAAGTTGGAAAGATATGAATTTGATGGGTGGACTGCTCAGTGCATAAGGAATTGGCCATATGGTCACATGCAGAGGGTAGTACTCAATGGCTTGAAGTCAAAGACAAGTCATGTACCTCAGGGGTCTGTGCTGGCATCTGTGCTGTTTATTATTTTTATCAGTGATACAGACAGTGGGATCAAGTGCACCATCAGCAAGTTTGCAGATGACACCAAGCTGAGTGGTGCTGTCAATATGTCAGAGGGACAGGATATCATCCAGAGACATGGACCTAATGGAGTGGGTCCAGAGGAGAGCCACAAAAATGATCAGGGGGTTGGAGCACCTCTGCTACAAGGACAGGCTGAGGGAGCAGGGGTTGTTCAGCCTGGAGAAGAGGAGGGTCCAGGAAGACCTAATAGCAGCCTTCCAGTACCTGAAGGAGGCCTACAAGAAGGATGGAGAGAGACTGTTTACAAAGACTTGCACTGATAGGACAAGGGGCAATGGCTTCAAACTAGAGCAGATTTAGACTGGATGTTAGGAACAGGTTCTTTACCATGAGGGTAGTGGAAGACTGCAACAGGTTGGCCAGGGAGGTGGTTGGAGCCGCGTCCCTGGAAATACTTAAGGTGAGGCTCAATAAGGCTCTGGGCAGGTGCCCCTGCTTACTGCAGAGGGGGTTGGACTAGATGACCTTCAGAGGTCCCTTCCAACCCAGACCATTCTACAGTTCTGTGATTCTATGATCCTCCAATACCTTCCAGGCTTTACTCGCTGCAGCACCTGAAGAAAAATCCAGAGCATCCTGCATTTGATTGTCTGATTCCACCAGCTGCAAGCCTGGGGGGTAACCTGGCTGTTATGGTGACAGTCTGCAGTATCACCTGGACCTTCAGGGTTTAGAAAGAGAGTTTGGTAATGGCAGAGTTGAAAAAGAGATAAATTACTGCCTCCTCCAGAATCACTAAGGACTGTGTCTTGAGCCATTATAATGGGGTCAGCAGCTACAGGAAATGTCATACTTTACCTGTCTGGGGACTCCAGTGAGGCTGAAAGCTGGCACTTGCTTTATTAATCAAGTGCTATTTTCTTGTGCTTTTCTCTTAGCTGTAGTTGTAGCCTGTATAGTCAGTCTATTAGACTAGATTAGACTAGTGCTAATCCACCAGTCTAGCTAGTAGAGTCTATTAGACTAGACCAGTGCTAATCCGCTAGTCTAGCTAGTAGAGTCTATTAAACTAGATTAGACTAGTGCTAATCCACTAGTCTAGCTAGTAGAGTGGATTAGCAACTCCAGGCTGTCACACAAGCAGAGGGAAGACTGCTCATCACTTATCAAATGCTGGGCTTATTTGCATGTTTTCAGTTTTTATGCATTTTTTTTTTAAGTGTAAACAGATGTCTCAAGTTCTTTTATCTCTGGTACCTTCATATGGTTTTCATCCTGGTTAGACTTGCAGAGAAAAACATTGCAGCCAAGTTTTCAGGTCAGCAACTGCAAGATGCCACATAAGACAGAACAGCCCAAAGCCAGGTAGCTTGATTACACAGAAAGCCTAAATACTCCATGACGGAACTGCTGTACAGAGGCTTCTCAGATCAGGCTGGTCCAAGCTACAGAAAACCTTCTTCCTTTTTCACTCTTCCTTTTTCACTCTTTTTTCACTTACAGCTCAGGCGACCTTTGTATGAAATTCCCTTCCCTCTCTTCTGGTGATCTGCCTGCTTTCAGTGCCTGTTGTTTTTCCCAACCCTGCCTCTTCAGAGCAGCGCCTGCAAGTAGAAAGTGCTCATGTGCTTGGGCAACAGGAGCTGATAGGCTCCTCCTCAGGCATCAAAGAGGCAGTGACATATTGAGCCTTTGCTGTTTGGTAGACAGCCCAGAGATAGGTAGAGGATTTGAAGTGAACTGCAGGGTATTGGCCATTGGAATGGGCTGCCCAGGAAGGTGGTGGAGTCCCGGTTCTTGGAAGTGTTTAAAAAGAGATTGTATGTGGCACTTAGTGACATGATTTAGTTGATTAGATAATGTTGGGTGATAGGTTGGACTCGATGATCTTGAAGGTCTTTTCCAACCTGATTAATTCTGTGATTCCATGATTCTGTATTATAAGAGTAAGTAAAAGAGACAGGGGAAGGGAGTTACAGCATTGCAATTGAGTCAGTAAAAGCTAGGCTTCAATAATTCTGCTGCTCCCAGCAGACTTAACTACACTCAGCCAAGCATATGTCTCAGAGCAGCAGCTGCAGCTTTACAGGAGATCATGCTGGTGTTCTTCTTCCAATGAAAATACCCTCAGCTATGATTTGAAGTTGGAATTGAGCGAATCTTCCTTTAAGCTGCTTTATAATGCACCCAGTTCAGGCATCAGCAGGAACTTCATCTGCATCACTGTGTCAATGTGCCCACAAGCAGGAACTGCAGAAACATCCAAAGCTGAGGTCTTATCTTTCTACCCAGGTCAGTGACTTGCACAACATCATGAAATGGTACTGTGACACAACACACAGCAGGGTACAAGAAACAGATCTGTTCACTGTTCTGCCCAGGTGACAGGNGGTCTGATGAGAGCAAAGGGGCAGAATCCCCTCCCTTGCCCTGCTGGCCACGCTGCTCTTGATGCAGCCCAGGACTCGGTTGCTGTCTGGGCTGCATGGTGCACTGCAGGCTCATGTTGAGCTTTTCATCAACCCAGACCCCCAGGTCCTTTTCCTCAGGGCTGCTCTCCAGCCAATACAGCATTGTTCTGTTATCCATACAGCATTGTTCTTTACAGGCTTTGACTGAGCCTCCCAGAGCTTCCTACAAACAAGGGGACAAGGCAGATTCTGCCATGAAGCACTCAGAATGTGAGGAGACAGAAGAGTGATGGGATCAGAGAGGAAAGCCAAATAAAGCTTTTTTTTTTTTTTTTTAAGACCACAGAATAGGTCAGCAGCATTAGGTAACACAATGCTGAACTAAAGTACCCAAGTGCAGGTGCTTCCTGTAGAACTCCTTCAGCAGATAATCTAGTCCACCTGAACAGGTTTTGTTACAGAAATATTTAGGGAGATGTTCTCTGCTTTGATTTGGGCTCTCAGGCATATCAAACATGCTGCAGCTGTGTATCATTGGAAATGAAAAAAAAAGCAATTGACAGTGTAGAATGGGGCAATCTGTCAAACTCATAAAATGCCCTTTTGGGGTCCTATTTCTAGGAATAAAAGAAGCATTTGTGCAATCACATGAACTGCTAACCATCCTCACATCATTATGCCGTTAACTCCCTTCTGTACCAGACAGGAAAGGCCATTTTTCCAATGTGATTTTTGATAAGACTCTTTAAGACTCCTGTAAATCTTGTTAGAAAGGTTTTGGGCATTTAAAAATATCTCTAAGGTGAAAAAGATGGAATGTGGGGTGGTGTTTTACAGAAAGAGCCTATCTTAGCTTCCTGGAGCATTCAGTTCATGTGCTATGACATCTGCCAAGGACGAGAACACCCCCTTGCCCATTTTCCAAAGCAAATGTCAATTAAAAAGAAATCTAAAAGTTCTTTTCTGTTCGTTTTTTTGTTTTGTTTGTTTTTTAGTTCTACTAAAATATTGAGTTGGGATATTGTGAAGGGATGCATGGATTTTGCTCTGGTTATTTGCAGAGCTCTTTCACATCAGGGTGATTGTTTCATCAATCAAAATGTAAATCACAGCCAAGCCAGTAGGAAGATGAGACAGCTAAGATGGCAGGAATCCACTATTTCAAGCCATTTTCTCACAAAGCCTCTTCTATTTATTTTTCCTGATGTCTCATAAATTGTTTTTGAAACATAATTAATTTAATCAGGTTTTGTTTGTTTATTTCTTTGTTTGTTTGTTTGTTTTAAGGAAGCAGCCTATAAATAGGCTGCAGCCCCTCCCAAGTGTCTTTCTGTCTGGGAGTTAGCTGAGTCCCAGATATTGAACATTCCAGTTTGGCATGGTAACAACAGAAATATCAGCTGTGGTACAAGTGAAATGCTTTGGTGAATCATTGGACAGTGCCTGAGGCTGTTAACAGTTTGCTCACATCCTATTGTTATATTATCAGCCCTGTAAAAAAAATAAAATAAATTTAAAAAATAGCCTGAAACTTATCCAATGTAAAATAATGTAACAGGGAGGTGTCCCTGCCTATGGCAGGGGGTTGAAACTAGATGATCCTTGAGGTCCCTTCCAACCCTACCATTCTATGATTCTATGATTTTATGATTCAGTTAGTGCAGGCCTCATAAGAGTAACAAAACACCCCCTAAACCTCCTCTTTAAGATCAGCTGCATCATTTTTTTAAGCAAGCAGTCACTAATGACCTTTTTAAAAGTTCAGAATTTGCATCTTGGGTTGAGAACCACTTGAAAAATGAAAACTCNAGGACTTGGTTGCTGTCTGGGCTGCATGCGCACACTGAAGGCTCATGTTGAGCTTTTCATCAACCCAGACCCCCAGGTCTTTTTCCTCATGGCTACTCTCCAGCCATTCACCACCCAGCCTGTATTTGTGCTTGGGCAATGCTTGGACATTCTCTGTCTATGTTTTATACCCAATTCACTCTCTGCCTAGGTTTTTCTGTGAGCAGAGGCATGCCCCACTCATCATTTCACCACAAGGCTTCCTCTATTTTCCAGACACTCCTGGGAAGGAGTGATCCATCTTTGCAGTCATTTAAGGGATCAAGCTGTGATGTGAACCAGGCCTTCCTGCTGCGTAGCAAGATCGCTGTACCGTCTTCTCTGAAGTAAGAAAATATCCACTCAGCCAATAACCTGGTGGATTATGTTCCCTCCACAAAGGGGCATGAGGAAGAGGAGGCTGAGGGGAGACCTCTTTGCTGTCTACAACTACCTGAAGGGATGTTGTGGAGAGGCTGCTGCTGGTCTCTTCTCACAGGTAATTGGAGACAGAACAAGGGCAAATGGCCTCGAGCTGAGACTGAGTAGGTTTAGATTAGACATTAGGAAAAAGGAGAGTGGTCAGGCACTGGAATGAGCTGCCCAGGGAGGTGGTCGAGTCACCCACCCTGGATGTGTTTAAGAGTGTTTGGATGTGGTGCTTAGGGATATGGTTTAAGGTGAACCTTGTAGAGTAGGGTTATAGGTTGGACTTGGTGATCCTGAGGTTCTTTTCCAACCTGGATGTTTCTGTGATTCTGTGAAAATGCAGAACAAGTATTTATTATCAACTACATATGATAAAGAAGCAAGTTTCTAGTTGAGAGCTTGCTGCCTAAATGACCCTATATGAAATGAAAGAAACTGTTCTTTTCAGAAAGGCAGTGACAGTAAGCATGATGAATTACTGGATTTTAAGGCTCACGAGGGGCCATGTAGTTCATAACACAAACCAAAACACCTGCCCACAAAGCAGGGGCTCGGTTATATCCATGGCTTACAGAATGTTGTGCTGTTTTGGCAAGTAAAATGAATTTAAAGTAGGACAGGCATGGTTGATGTCTGCTTGAGGCTACAATGCAATGTTTAAACTTGCTCATACATAGGGAAATTCAAGGCTACTGAAGAAAATGTGAAGCTGACACAGCAAGGTGGCTACAGTCTTGGATCATGAGAAGGAAATCTGCAAAGGAGTGGAGAATGAAGTGAGGTTCCTTGGCACATCAGTGTCTTTTCATACACAGCTTGGTCAGTCCATTTATTTCATGTTGGCTGGTGTCACACCTCTGCAGGGCCCTCTATGCCCCAGGGTTTCATCATGGTTTCAGCTGCAAAGTCACAGTCTACCTTCACCAAGCAGTCATGGCTGCCAGCCTGCAATCAGCTGCAGTATCTGCACCCCAGCCAAGCTCCTCTAAAAGCATGACCAGTCTCTTCATTAAAAAGCCTCCTCTTTGAAATGACTCAGTGCTAGCTTTCCCATGCTTGTCTCTCCCTACCCAGTCAGAGGCCAGCCTCCCACATCCAGAATGGGAGCTGCCTTAACTGGGACCTGGACAACCTCTAAAGCTGACATTAAATGGACAGTGGTTCAAGCAAAGCCAGTGAAAATACTGCAGTTCATACCACAAAGAGACACCCTGCCCTGCTATTCTTGAGTTCTGTCCCTCACTTATTATGCATGCCACCTCCTTTCCCATCTCATAATTTCTTCAACCCCCATCGTGGCACACTCCCTGGCTGGCTTGTGCCCTTGCAAATAACTCACAGCAGCAGCACCCTAGCTACAGGCTATTATATTTAATTCAATTTTTGTTTGTTTTATTAAAATACTCACAGTAAATACATTAATTAGGAAGGTAGAGCAAGTAGGAAACACAAAGTGGGATGGAGAGATCTGACCAGCTATTAGCAGATAGAATACAGAGACAACTGTGAATTATAGGCTGCAGGGCTGAGCTTAGCACAGAGCCAGCATCCGCTGCTGGGCGACTTCCACCAGTTTATTTGTTCGCTTTTAAAATAAAAACTCTTTACATTGGTGAGCTCCAGGATGACAGAGTTCCCTCCTTCTGGGAAAGCATGACCACTTCATGATCACTCACAGGTGTTTTTCCTACCTACCATGCAGTACCTACCCCACTCTGCATGCTAGCAGCAAGGTAGGGCTTTCAGCCTTTGCTCCACACCTTGGTGATGGCAGTGGCAGCCTGGGCAGCTGCCTGCAGGTTAGCAGGCTGGGTCACAGCACAGTAACTGAGCTTAGGGCATTTCACAGAGATGAAGGTTTTGGGAACAGGCAGCATGTTGTAGACAAGGGGAGCACAAGGAGGCCTCTGCCCTCAGGATCACAGGCTCATAGGATGTCAGAGGTTGGAAGGGACCCAAAGAAATCGCTAAGTCCAAACTCCCTGCCAGAGCAGGACCATACAGGTCAGGTCACAGAGGAACACATCCAGATGGGCTTTGAAAGTCTCCAGAGAAGGAGACTCCACAGCCTCGCTGGGAAGCCTGTTTCAGTGTTCTGTGACCCTTACAGTAAAGAAGTTCTCCCTTGTTCTGAGGTGGAGCCACTTGTGCTGCAACTTACATCCATTGCTCCATGTCTTATCACAGTGAACAAGTGAAAAGAGCCTGTCCCCCCGACACACAACAAAAGGGGATCCCAAAAACGAATGTAGAGGAAAACATGCACTGACACTATTGATGACCTTTGGAAACATTTCTGATGAGGGAGAAGAAAGGAGACCAAGGCAGAGGCTTGTGCTGAAAGGGCCATAGAGCCTCAAGGAAAGGCTTCCCAGGTGTCAGAAAAGGGGCCTCTGAGCAGTCCAACATGAGGTGCTAGAAGCATTTGCGGAGTGTGGAGGCTCAAGCATTTTGTTTTCACAGAACATGAAGCTGTCAAGGACAGGAGGGATCACCCAGTGCCTATCTCACAGTGGTTGGCTCCAGGTCAATGTGTGTAAGCAGCAGGCATGTTCCTGCAGACACCACGATGGCTTCTTTTGGCCCCAGGCCTCCACTCAAAGACCATTGCCTGCAGCTGCTTCAGCGCAGACTAACCCTGTTTCACCCTAGGTGGTGAAAGGATATACTCTTCTCTTAACCATGCAAAAATCACAGCCCATTTTGAAAGTGGCCGCTCTTCCCACTATCCTGGGACAGTCCCTCTGGGTGTGGTGAGTGGATGAACGGCGGTTTTTTCAGTCAAGCCTCTGCCTGTGTGAAGAAAAGGCAGGAATTCTCAGCTCGAGTCATGCTCTGCCAGACATTACCGGCCACTGAATTTCAGCCACTGCTGCAGTTGAGCTCAGTGCTTTGTTTTTATCTCCCAGAAAATCAGCCTGTCTGGTCACAAAGCCTTTAAGAGATGGGGAGCCACAGACCCCTCCCCCTCTGTTTCAGTGTGTGCCAGCATCCCCTGTGCAATGTGCCTCATTTTGTATTTACATTTACTTGGCTTTAAATTGCAATCCCTGCTGCTCGTTACACCTCTCTCCGCTAAACTAAAGAGCCCTAAAATGTCACCGTTTCAGTGTTACCATCTGCCCTCTGTTATTATTGCCTCACAGTAAAAAAGGAGGCTTCCCAAGTCATTATTTTATACCCCACATTTACAGTGCTTTTTCAGATCAATTAGTTTTCACTCCTCTTATCTTCATTCAGGCTTCACCTCCCTTTCATCATTCCCATTGCTTTCTCGGGACCTTTCCTATGTCTCCTCTGACCTCTGTGAGAGGAGCTGAGCTGACTCAAAAGAGAGGCTTGGTGAGAGGACATCCGATCTGCTTACAGACCAGCCAACATGACGTTGAACACTGCCAATGCTTTTGTGCATGTCTGAGCTTCTCATTGCGCGTTCTGGGACGATAACATGATTGCTTACCTCCCTGTAAAGTTACATCCCCTTTGGCACCATCAGCTTCTACAGAACATGTCTGTTTGTGTGATTTGGTACTTATCTGTAAGGACTTTTATCTTCTACCTTGTGCCCAATTACCTTTCAATAGGGTACTTGCAACTGAAACCATTTTGGTTTAGACTCTCTTCCTTTCCTTCCTGGAGTACCTAAAAATGTCACAGCAAAAGCTTTTCTGCAAACAACAGCAAAAAAATAACTTGACTAGGATGCTCACTGGATTTTCTTGCTCTCTTTTAAAAATCAGTATTTCTTTTCATTCTTGCAAGAACCCATTCAATTCTCCAATTGCTCCTTGACTTAAGGCTCAAGCAGATTTGTTGTCCAGCTTGAGAAAAGCTTAAAATTTAAGCTATCGAGAATGCATAATTAAAATCACTTTGGAAGCCATTGCAGACCAGTTTGGACTACGTGCCAGCAAAATGTCTTTCAAGGGCTGGTAGGAAACTGTATTTAGCTTTTAAATATAGTTTTTCAACCTCCTGGTATGATTTTACAGAGTAGAGGCGGCATCTCTATTCCCCAAAAACATCCTAACCACATCGTGTTAGAAGGAGAGCTTTACTACTTCACTTTGTTTCCTAGCTACCGACTTTTTTTAGCTTAGTATTAGAGATGAGCAGTGAAATTTAGCATTCAGACTGTGACTTGTACGAAAGATATTTTAAAATTTCATACACACAGATACACACACACACACACACACACACACACATATCTGTAACAATTACTACAGCTGCTTGCGTAGTTGCTCTTTTCAGAAATGCTTCAATTCCTTTGTCCTGGATGCCCATGCATTCCTGTGCCATGGCTTCCGCTAGCCCAGACCCAGACCCTCCATCCCAGACCCAGACCCCCAGTTCTGTCCTACACCCCTTTCCCACACCAGCCCCATCTGCTGTTTGAGCACTCTCTCTTCTGTCCTCTCACCCTTCCCAGCTCTACCAGTCCTTTTACATTCATCACATTAAAGAAAACATTTCATGGTCATCCCTTTTATCTCCTTCAGTGAACAGTTAATCGGGAAAAATGCTTTCATGTTGCTAAATCAGGGCCAATGGGCAAAGCCAGGCTGACAAGAGACATTTTCCTCTCCCGCTAACCTGGGCTAAATAGTATTAATTACAGAGGCTGGACTTTGATTGCTAGAGTGTAGTGGGGCTGGTGAAAGTTTTCTCCTCCCCCTCCACTCCCTCCCACCACAGACTCAGCTGTGCCTCCCTTACCTGCCTGCCCTTTGCTAACATCCCCGTCCTGCGTCACAGCACAACTGCAAGTGAGATCCCCTGAAGTCTTCATCTGGGCAGCTCGGACAGCATCACTGGGAGGGTCAGATCCCTGGGCTGGAGATGAGGCACAGGTCTGCAGCCCAGCTGGGTGGTTGGGATATCTGTCTTGCCTTTCCCATGCCTGTCTGCTCAAGGCAATGCTTTTTATCAGGACAAAGACTGCTTCTTTCTGTGTGTTTCAAAGAACCTGAGAGAAGGGTTGGGAAGCAACTCCAGAGGCATCACTCATTCAGTGTTTCTCAGCCTATGTGGGCCACAAATGGTCTGTCAGATGTCAAGAAGACTGCAAACAATTTTGAAGGGACAGACACATTCACCCTCACATGTGCCTTAACAGGAGCAAAGACAACAGGCAGTGAGAGTAGAAGGTAAATTGAGGATGATGTGCTACAACTCGGCCCTCTGTGGGGAGGTCCAAAGGTGTTTATTGCTCTTTTTAAGAAAGAAAAGTCAAGAATGAGGCCAGTCTAGTCCTGCAAAGATGAGTTTCCATCTCTCCATGGATGTTATGAAGGAAATTGTGGGAGCTATACGTGACTTGAAGGCTGTGCTCAAGCCTGGCGCAGTGCTCCTCTCTGTATTGGAAATAACATCCCACAGGTCTCCTAGTTGGGGAGAGTGACAACCTCACATCACACCAGCAGCATCAGCAGACATCTGGTTAGCAGTTCTGCTGAACTGGCTTTCTGCAAATTATCAAAACAGGCCAAATTCCAGACGTGAATCACAGCTGAAACATGGCTGCTCTTTAGAAGCAGAATGCTACTAACTGCCTTCTCAATCCCTCTCCAAGCTGAGCAGGGGTTTTAAAAAATGACCACAGGAGGAATGTGCAAGGTGGTCACTCCCTGTTTCAGAAATCTTCCTCTGGGATGAGTGGCACAGCTGGGGCTCAGAGTAAACGTAAGATTCAAGTTGATTAAGGTGACCATTCCTGGTGACGCACAGTGATGAGCTCTGCTCTCATGTGGCTGGTGGGTAGCATGGTAGGAGCACAGCACTCTGGCCAACAGGCACTCACTACAGAACTCAGTTGGAGCAGCCATGTCAGCCAACATTTTTTGATGCCCTTTTCTTTGTTTCGAGTGTTTGCTGCTGCTGTATATCAAAACCTGTTTCTCCCACCAGCACCCCAGTGTGTTTATACATGCCTTTCCACCACAAAAATACCCTTGGTGTGAGTCCAGCTCTATGTCTTCTGCAAGTCAGGGTCCCCTCTTCCAATCTTATGATACTGCAGACCCCAGGTCCTTCCTCCTTCTCCATGCTGCAGCTGATTTACACAGGTTCACCCTGCCTCCTGAGCCAGTGTTTTGCTCTACTCTGCAAAAGCGCAGAGAGAAGCCAAAGTGGTAGATCTGCTCCATTTTGCCTCAGCTCACACTTTGATTCTCTGTGTGTTCTTTCCAAGGATGTGCAGAATTGGGCTCCCCAGAACGGCAGCAATAGATTGGACTCTCCACTAGGGCAAATCAGTACAGGACCTTGGAGTTCTGCTGGCACAGCATAATGAAGGTGTGAATGAAGCTATTGACGAGTCTGAGGTCTTTTGCCTCAGAGATCCAGATAGTCTAAAGGGTTCCACTCCGAAAGAGCTTGGAGAAAATCTCTCTTGGGCAGCTGGGTCTGTGCAAGCTACTAATGTGTCAAGATCTTGCTGACTTAGGTTGCTGGGTCCTGACCACCCTAGCTGTGTTTCCAATTCTCCCTTCCACTGAGTAGATGGCTGATGTCTTTGAGAAAGGTACAGGCTGCTACTATGGCACCTCCCTGTCATAGTTCCCCACTGAAATTCTGCATGTGGGAGATTAGGCTCTAAATGGAAACTAGCCACAAGTAGCATACTTCAGGGGTTGGTACCAGTGTTGTTTAACATCTTTGTCTGCAATACAGGCAGTGGCATTGAGTGCACTCTCAGCAGGTTTGCAGGTGACACCAAGCTGTATGGTGCGGTTGACACACTGGAGGGCAGGGATGCCATCCAGAGGGACTTGGACAGGCTGGAGAGGTGGGCCTGTCCAACCTTGTGAAGTTCAAAAAGGCCAAGTGCAAGGTCCTACACCTGGGTTGGGGCAATCCCAAGCACAAGTACAAGCTGGGTGAGGAGTGGCTGAAGAGCAGTCTTGAGGAGAAGGAGACGGGGGTGTCAATTGCTGAAAAACTCAACATGAGCTGGCAATGTGTGCTTGCAACCCAAGAGGCCAACCATGTCCTGGGTTGCATCAAAAGAAGTGTGACCAGCAGGACAAGGGAGGTGATTCTCCCCATGTACTCTACCCTAGTGAGACCCTACCTAGAGTGCTGTGTCCAGTTCTGGTGCCCTCAGCATAAGGAGGACACTGAACTGCTGGAGCAGGTCCAGAGGAGAGCCATGAAGATAATCAGAGGGCTGGAGCACCTCCCCTATGGGGACAGGCTATGAGAGTTGGGGCTGTTCAGCATGGAGAAGAGAAGGCTCCAGGGAAACATTATAGAGGCCTTCCAGTACTTGAAGGGGCCTGCAAGAAAGCCAGGAAGGGACTTTTTACAAGGGCTTGTACTGATAGGATGAGAAGGAATGGACTAAAACTTGAGGAGGGCAGATTTAGGCTGCATATCAGAAAGCAATTCTTTACAGTAGGGTGGTGAGACACTGGANTTTACAGTAGGGTGGTGAGACACTGGAACAGTGCTGAGGGAGGTCATGGATCCCCCCTCC
>WBNM01021541.1:30737-44890 GCA_013399055.1 Ramphastos sulfuratus | reverse complement strand
CAGGCTCTCACCACCCCCCCTGCTGCAGTTTGTTCGACACAGGAACCCATCAGTTATTTGTTGGCTTTGCAAAACCAGGAGCTAAATCCTGCTGTAACATCAGCACACAGGGGTAGTACAACCTGTGTCACCTCCCTGCTGCTCAGATAAGGCAAAATCTCAGCGATTATCCAGGCCTCAGCTGAGAGCAGTCACCAGTGGCAGAGCGATGGGATCCATGGTAATTTGTGTTGCCTGGAGATCTGGGAGTTTTGTCTGACTCAGAACCAGATAAATATTGAACAAACAGCTCAGGAATTGTCCCAGTAGGTGGGAATTATATTACAACCAAGCTCATAAAAATGTAGATATTGGTAATGGGCAAGCTGCTGACATTTTTCCATCTCAGCCTCCCAGCCCCAGCCCTGGACAGCTGTCAAACGCCTTTGGCTAGCTCCATGTCTGTGCCTGTGCCTGTATGGCCACTTCCCACACGAGCCATGAAACCCCAGCTCGTGGCCAGGCACGCAGGCAGAAGGAAAGCAACCAAATCATCCAGAGGAACAGACTCTGCTGTCCTTAGGTCACGTTCAAAGCAGAGGCTCCAGAGCCAAGGAAAATTGGCTCCGCGGCGCTGCCTCTGTGTGTCACCCTGTGCCGAGCAGGGTTTTGATAATAAGCAGACTTATCTGAATAGTTTGCTGATCACACTCATCAGTCCCACAGTGCAGGCTCCTGCCAGATGAATTTATAACCCTTCTAATCCAATCTGACACTGGAAGGAGTTCAGAGGCAGGAGGAAAACAGGTGGCAGTGCCCCGGGCACAGGCGCTGGCTGCTGCCACCACCAGCCTCTGGGACACTGAGTCCTCTTCCAGCAGGAGAGGACAGAGCCAGAGATGCTGGCGAGGAGCAGAGATGTTCCATCAGTGGTTCTCTTCCAGGGAGCACCAGCAGAAAGTGGAACAAATCACTTGCAGAAAACCCAACCCAGCTTGGTGTGATTTTTTGAGAGCTTGCCTATGCTCTTGGGGAAGGCTTCAGAGGGTGCAGAAGGTTCTCAGGCTCTTTATTGCACACAAAATACTTATGAGAAACAGATTTTATGGAAAAAAACTCTTAAACTTTAGTTCCTTCTTAAATGATGCCAGCAAAGCACACAAACATAGGAGGCTGCTGCAGATCTCAAAAAGAAAGTCACTGTGTGGCTGTGCAGAGAGCTGGCAGCAGCCCCTGGCTCACTGCTGGCAGAGGACTCTGTACCAGCCCATCACACACAGCCACAACTGCTTCTCCCCACTGCCTGTCCCCCCCTGCTCCTCTTAATCCTCCCCTGCAGCTTTACTGTGTTCTTGACTTGCCTTTTTTTTTTTTTAATTATTTCTGGGGGCTTAAGTCCAGTTTTCAGGCAGGCTTCGAAGGGCCTCATGGCTTCTTTGCCTGCAATTCCTGGACACCAACCAACGCCAGAAGAAAGTTACTGGGACTCTGGAGGAGCCATTTGCAGGGTCCTTAGAAATCCTCAGCCACAACCAGCCCCAGTTGTGCTTCTGAAGCCTTGCAAGGAAACAATGTTCAGCCCCAGATGATTTGTGGGCTGAGGCTCTCCACCAAACTGGGATATTCCCACCTAACAGCATTGCTGTTGGAGAAAGATCACAGAACACAGCATGTCAGGGGTGGGAAGGGACCTCCAGAGATCACTGAGTCCATGGATGGAAGCTGCAGCACAGGAGGTTCCAGCTCAGCACAAGGGCAACTTCTTGCCTGGAAGGGTCCCAGAGCCCTGGCACAGGCTGCCCAGAGAGGCTGTGGAGTCTCCTTCTCTGGAGCCTTTCCAGGCCTGTCTGGATGTGTTCTGTGTGCCCTGAGCTGCATTGTCTGGTCCTGCTCTGGCAGGGGGTTGGGTCTCTTCCAGCCCCTGACATCCTGAGACCCCCCTGCCAGAGCAGGGTCACACAGGGGTCACACAGGAGTGCATCCAGGCAGGCTTTGAAAGGCTCCAGAGCAGGAGACTCCACAACCCTTCTGGGCAGCCTGTGCCAGGGCTCCAGCACTCTGACTGTGAAGAAGTTCCTCCTCATGCTGGAGTGAAGGATCTCACCTCCACGTCAGTGAGACTGTGCTAATGAGCTCTGGGTCACTGCACACCCTGGCACTCAGGAAGGTGCCTGGTTGGGCCAGATGCTATTGACTAACCCAGGGTTTAAACCACTGCAGAAGGTGCTTAGCCCAGGGCCTGCCTGCACCCAGCCCTGCAGCAGCTCTGCACAGATTGACACAATGGCTTGGGCTGGAAGGGACCTTCAAGATCCTCCAGCTCCAACCCCCTGCCATGGGATGCCTCCCACCAGCACAGGTTACTCAAGGCCTCATCCAGCCTGGTCTGGAACATCTCCAGGGAGGAGGCAGCCACAGCCTCCCTGGGCAGCCTGTGCCATAGAACCATAGGAAACCTCTTTTCATAGACTGCTGGAATTGTTTGCATGGGAAAAGAGCTCCAAGGTCACTGAGGTCAACCCTCAGCCCAACACCACCAGGGCCATTAAACCATCCCCCAAAGTGCCATGTCCACAGCTTTCCTGACCAGTTTTGGGGATGATGACTCCACCCCCTCCAACGAGACATTTCAGCCCACAAGGTCCAGCAGCTCATGCAGTAGAGAAGACACCAACCAGCAGCTGCCTGAGGTGAAAGAGTGACTCAGTGCCAGGGAGCAGCAACGCAGAGCAAGGCACTGGTGCCCATAACACACTTAGGTATTCCTCAGGTATTGCTGATTTATTAATCATTAATGGAGATGCTCCACACAATGCCAGGAGGTGCCCAAGAGCATGGCTGGCACCCAGGTCTCAAGGACAGTGCTGCTTCCTCTTGTGTTTCTGCTCAGGAGCAGACTCTTGTTGCTCCCTCTGATAACTGAAGAGCTCAGTGGATTTGTTTTTAATGAGTAATAAAGTTGCTGGTGGTAAGCAGTCTGCATTTCAGCTGGCTGCAGGCAGGCACTCCTCAGTGGTGTTCACAGAGCCAAAATGACTCCAACTGTGTCACCTCAGCCCCTTCCATGGGAAAGAACTGGTGGGAAAATCATGTTAAATGTTACAGCACCAGCAGGTCCTCTGCCTCCTGTCGTTTGCTGAGTCTGGAAAGGAGAACCTGAGGGCAGACCTCATGGCAACTGCCTGGAAGGAGGTTGGACTGAGGTGGGAGTTGGTTCCTGCTTCCTAGTATCAGGTGACAGAGTGAGAGGAAATGGCCTGAAGCTGTGCCAGGGGAGGTTTGGTGGAGAACATCACTTTGTGCTTCAGCCCAAACCATGGCCTGCCACCCTCATCTGAATCCAAATCAAACCAGGAAGAGATGCTCCCCATCAGCAAACCCAACCAACCTGGACGGAGATGATGCTCGTTTAAGGCAGGTTTGGATGTGGCACTTGGTGCCATGGTCTAGTCTTGAGGTCTGTGGTAATGGGTTGGACTTGATGATCTTTGAGGTCTCTTCCAACCTTGCTTATACTGTGATACTGTGATGCTGCCCATCACCAGCCAGCCAACCAACCACCCCACCAGCCAGCCAACCAACCACCCAACCAGCCAGCCAACCAACCACCCAACCAGCCAGCCAACCAACCACCCAACCAGCCAGCCAACCAACCACCCACCCAGCCAGCCACCCAACCACCCACCCAACCAGCCAGCCAACCACCCAACCAGCCAGCCAGCCAACCACCCACCCAGCCAGCCAACCAACCACCCACCCAGCCAGCCAACCAACCACTCAACCAGCCAGCCACCCAACCACCCACCCAGCCAGCCAGCCAACCACTCAACCAGCCAACCAACCACCCAACCAGCCAGCCAGCCAACCACTCAACCAGCCAGCCAACCACCCAACCAGCCAGCCAGCCACCCACCCAGCCAACCAACTACTCAACCACCCAACCTACCAGCCATCCACCCAACCAGCCAGCCAGCCAACCAGCCAGCCACTCAAGGTGTGGCCTGACCAGTGCTAGCCCAGGGGCAGAAGGACCTCCCTGGTCCTGCTGGCCACACTGTTCCTGATCCAGGCCAGGATGCCACTGGGCTTCTTGCCCACCTGGACAAGAGGGCTTACCCTAAACAAGACCCAGCCCCTGCCCTGCTCATGGTGCTGGAGCTCCCTGCCCAACCCTTCCTCCCAAAGCCATCTCCATTTCATCTGCAAGCTGATTTCATGATGGAGCAGAAATGCCAATCAATTGTGGAGCCATCAGCAGGAGAGCAGCCCCAATCTGCATTAGGCAGCTGGGCAGCTTGCCAGAGCATCATCCCCAGCCCATGAATTATGGCCCAAACATTCCTGCTGTCAGCAAATTCCTCTCCACACAACTTCCTATTATTATTTTTTTGGCGGACAACCCTGAAATTTTAAACAGCTCAATCTTGCTGGAGTAATGCAACTGCCTCCTGCCTTCAGGATGAACTTTCCCTAAAAGAAACCCTTAATTAATGAATTAATTAGAAAGGGGCAAAAAAACCCAACCAAACCAGCAATACCCCTTCTGCTGAGAATAGCAACAAAACCACCACCAGCAGCCCCCTCCAAATAACAAATCCCTTCCAGTTGTCCCCTTTGCTTGGTTGGGGTTTGGTGTCCTTCCCAGCTCACATTTTAATTTGCAGTAACAGCCTTTCACTTGTCTTGCAAAAGAAGGGGGGGATGGGGGGGGAGGGAAAAAGAGACTTAAGGGATGCTTAAGCCTGGTTGACAGAGAATGAAGCAGCTCATAAATCAGGCTGCAGACGGCAGGGTCAGCGGCGCTGCCGCTCGCGTCGCAGCTCATTAAGAAAAACGCTCATCGGGAAGCAGTTTGCTTTGGAACTGCTGCTGTGATTCATTCAGAGAATGCCAGAGTCTGTCAGAAGCACTAGAAATAGTCCTAAAAAAAAACAAAACAGCACCCAACAACAACCAAACACCTGAAAATAGGGTTGGGAAATGAGGTACTGAGCTGTTAGTGCTGCTTTTCGTGACGCCGGCAGGAAAATGAAATCCCCTTGATGAGTGGAGTGGGAACTGAGCCAGCACCACCCAGCAGCTTGAGAAGCACTTCCCTGAGGGCTGTGCTTGGACTCATTCACCTCGAGGGAGGTTGGGGAGCATAAAATCACCTCCAGGGAGGTTGGGGAGCACAGAAGCACCAAACATGATCAAAGATCACATTGGGTGCTTCTGTGCTCCACAACCTCCCTGGGCAACCTGTGCCAGGCTCTCACCACCCTCCCTGCAAAAAACTTCTTCCTCATCCTTGTCAATAGTCCCTCCCCAGCCCTCCTGTAGCCCACTTCAGATCCTTTAAGGCCACTCCAAGGTCTCCTGGAAGCCTTCTCCAGGCTGCAGAGCCCCAACTCTCTCAGCCTGTCCTCATGGCAGAGCTGCTGCAGCCCTCTCAGCATCTTCCTCTGGACTGGCTCCAACAGTTCCATGTCCTTCCTGTGCTGGGGGCTCCAGAACTGCACACAGGACTGCAGGTGGGGTCTGAGGAGAGCAGAGCAAAGGGGCACAATCCCCTCCCTTGCCCTCCCCCACACTGCTCTTGCTGCAGCCCAGCACACAGTTGCTGTCTGGGCTGCACTCACACTGCAGGCTCAGGTTGAGCTTTGCATCACCCCAGACCCCCAGGTCCACACATGTCTTGAACACCTCCAGGGATGGGGACTCCACCACCTCCCTGGGCAGCCTGTTCCAATGCCTGGCCAGAATTACATCCTAGACCCCCAGGGCCTTTTCCTCAGGGCTGCTCTCAGCCATTCCCCACCCAGCCTTGGAAAAGACCTCCAGGATCATTGAGTCCAAGCATTGACCTAACACCACTGCAGCCATTCAACCGTGTCCCCAAGTGCCCTGTCCTGCAGGCAGTGTACCCCAGCCTTGGACACTCAAAGCTGAGGTCAGCATCTCAGCTGATTTAAAGCATGAAGAGTTTCACAGCATCACAGAATGCAGGGTGCAGGGAGGGTGGTGAGAGCCTGGCACAGGTTGCCCAGGGAGGTTGGGGAGCACAGAAGCACCAAACATGATCGAAGATCGAAGATCACATTCGGTGCTTCTGTGCTCCCCAACCTCCCTGGAGGTGTTCAGGACCAGGCTGGATGAGTCCTTGAGTGACCTGTTCCTGTGGGAGGTGTCCCTGCCCATGGCAGGATGAGCTTTGAGGTTGAGATCTTCATTTCATTTAGCCTCAACAGGCAAATTTACCTTGATAACTCCACGGGTATGAAACCCAAGCAGATGTATCTCTCCACCCTGTCCTGTGCTTTTAAATAATTAATAGGTTGTAGGTTTCTTTTCTGTGTGTGGTTTTGGGTTTTTTTCCTTTAATCAATCCTGCTGGAATTTACAATGCAAACTTTTAGCATAACAACAGCNAAAAATTTTAAAAAAAAAAAAAAAAAAAAAAAAACCCAAAAAAAAAAAAAAAAAAAAAAAAAGCAAGCAACTGATTATCCCCAAATATTTATTCAAGATTAAAAACCATGTAGCAGATGAATATTTGAAATAAATATGAAATATTTATGGCCCCCTTTTTTCCAAAGCTTCCATAGTCTGGGATGTTAATTAATCTGTCATCAAAAATTTATAGGCCCAGGTAGACTTTTAAGCTTAATTATTTAATTATATCATGGACCTGCAGGTATTTGGGCTCTTTCTTGGGCCAAGAGGGAGCAGGGGGAGCTCCAGCAGTGTTGGGGAGACTGCACCACCAGCAGCAGCTTCTGGGAGTGAAGGAAAGCATCTTCCCAGCCTCTTCCACAGTAGTTCATGAATCCTGGGAATAATCCCATTGGGAGTTGCATTTCTTTACAGCAGGAAAACTGTTCCCTGGGAGATGCACAGCCTGGGGCAGGGCCTGAAGGGCCAGAGTGGAGCATGTGGTCAGAGCAGCAGGGACACATTCCCCCTCCTCCTCCATCTTTTCCATGCAGGGAGTGCTTTAGTGCCTGCTTCCCTCTGTAAGCTTCTCCCAGCTGGTGGGAGCTGAAGGGACAGAGGCACTCCCAGAGGGGCTAAGGAGGGAGGACCTTGCTCTGCTGTCTGGCATCTCCAGTCCATAGCTGCCAGTAGTGACTGGGCAACTGCCCAGGCCCTCAGTGCTGGAGGGACCTGAGCGCCCAGAGCTGCTGCCATCCCAGAGCAAGAAAGAGGAGAAGCTGGTGAGGAGCAGCCCTCCCTGGCACAGCCAAGCTGGCCAGCCCCAGGGCAGGCTGGAGGAGTCACAGCCCCACCCAGGCTGGCACAGCCCTCAGGAGCACCAAGCCCAACCCAGAACCCTGCTCTGCAACATCCACCTTAAACCACAGCCCCAAGCACCACATCCAAACCACCTTAAACACAGCCAGGCGGGGGGACTCCAGCACCTCCCTGGGCAGCTCATGCCAGGCCCTGACCCCTCTCTCCTAATGCCCAATCTAAACCTCCCCAGCCTCAGCCTGAGGCCATTCCCCCTTGGTCTGTCTCCAATTCCCCATGAGCAGAGCCTAGCAGCAGCCTCTCCACAGTGCCCTTCAGGTCTCCATGGCATGCCCACAGCACCTCACACAGCAGACCTCTCTCCACTGTGTCAGTCACAGACTGGGTGTGCTGGGACAGCAATGCCCTGAGCTGGGCAGACAAGGAGCCCAAGCTGCCTGTGGCTGCTTGCTTGCACCATGAGCTGGCACAGAAAAATCCTTCATGCTGCCAGCTCCAATACCATGCTGGCTGCTCAGGTTAAGGAGGACATGTCCACCCTGCCTGGTGTGGCACACTGCTCCCTATGCTGGTATGTGTGGCACCTCCCTGGCACCAGAAACTCAGGCAGCAGGCATTGCAGGGATGCCCTTTTCTCTTTGCAGCCCCCAAAACACCTCCTGGCAGGAGCAGCTCCGCACCAAAGGAAGGCTGGCCAGAGCCCACCTCCATGGCAGGGATCTGAGGAGACAGCCCCACATCTGAGCTTAGCTTGGCATCACCTTGGGTTGATTCAGCCTTTGCTTGCCACAAACCTGCCCCAAGTCCTGCAGCAAGGTGCTGCAAGGGCAGCAGCAGGCACCGCTGCTCAGAGCAGCAGCTCACAGCTCACTCTGTGCTGCCTGCTGCAGCTGCTGTGCTGAAGGAGCAAGGGCTGGAGTCCAGAACTGAGATGCTGAAGCCCTTCATTTGCAGGAAATTGTGCTACTGGAAGCCCTTGTGGCTTCTGTCATCACCTCCCTGTGCCACCAATGAACCCAATCCAGCAGCAAGAGGTGGTCACAGAGCCTGTGCTTTCCCAGGGGCGTGCTGAGTTGGAGAGCAGCAGTTTGGCATCCCAAAATCAGAGGCTTGCAGTAGGTTGTTTAGAGGATGTCTTGAGAGGAAAGGCTCAGAGCCCAGGGGCTGTTCAGCCTGCAAAAGAGATGGCTGGGAGGAGATCTGATCAGGGTGGGGGGCAAGGAGCAGGGGCCTGGCTCCAGTGACAGGACAAGGGCCAAGGGATGCCAACTGGAACCCAGGAGGTTCCACCTCGACAGGAGGAGAAAACTCTGTGGTGTGAGGGTGCCCTGGAGCAGGCTGCCCAGGGAGGCTGTGGAGTCTCCTTCTCCAGAGACTTTCAAGACCCACCTGGGGGAACTCCTGTGTGACCTGCCCTGGGGGATCCTGCTTTGGCAGGAGGCTGGACTTGGTCTTCAGAAGTCCCTTCCAAGCCCACTCTGTGATTCGGATTCCTGCAATTGGGTTTTCAGCATCTTCTGGTACCTTCAGCTGCAGCTCATGTGACACCTTGGCCAAGGACAGCATTCCTCATTTCCTGGCATGGCAAAATTCCTGTCACCTGTTACAGAAATGATGTCACACAGCATCTGAATGCCAGCAAGAGACCTCCAGAAATTCCCAGAGCCTCCAACTGAACAGGTTGGCCTCAGCATGAGACTTTGCTCTGGTCCACAGGGCTAAGTACCACTGAGCTGAAATAAATCCCCAGCTGTAGTGCCCAGCACATAGCTGGGCCACCTGGCAACAGCACTGCCCTCTGAGAGGAAGAACAGAGGCACAGAGCCCAGATCCAGCTATGTGACCTAGCAGGAGCTCCACTGGGTGCTGCCGATGGGACTGCAGCTAAACATTGCATCAGCCCTGCACAAGCTGCAGAAAACAGGACCTGGGCTACTTGCAAAGCCCCAGGGAAGGGTTTTGCACAAGTGAACTGAGTTCACCTCTGCTGGCGTTTGCCTGCAGAGAGGCACAGAATCCCCTGGCTGTAAAAGAGCTCAAGACCATCCAGTCCAGCCATAACCTAACACCTCCCTGTGTTAGACACCTGCCTGGAAGCTTTCCTCTTCCTGCACCAGGACTCCTTTTCCTCTGGGTGTTAGGACATCCTGTTCTGTACATCTACACAGCATACACCACAGTGGTGACCACAGAACCACAAAACACATCCAGATGGAAGAGACCTCAGAGGTCATCCAGTCCAGCCCTCGACCTGCTCTGAAGGGTCAGCACTGAGCGCCAGGTCCACACACGGCTCAAAGACTCCCTGGGATGGTGACTGCAGCACTGCCCAGTGTCTGAGACCCCTCTCTGGGAAGTAATATTTCCTGGCACTCATCCTGAACCTCCCCTGCTGCAGCTTGGAACCATTTCCTCTGGTCCTGTTGCTTGCCACCAAGCAGCAGAGGCTGCCCCCTCCTTGCTCCAGCTTCTCCTCAGGAGCTGCAGAGAGCAATGAGCTCTGCCCTCAGCCTCCTCTGCTCCAGACAGAGCACCCCCAGCTCCCTCAGATGCCCCTCATAGCTCAGCTGCTCCAGGCCCTTCTCCAGCCTCAGTGCCCTGCTCTGGACAGGCTTCAGCCCCTCAGTGTCCTTCCTGCAGGGAGGGGCCCAGGGGCTTCCCCAGTGCTGAGCACAGGGGGATGGGCACCTCCTGCGCCTGCTGCCCACCCTGCTTCTGACCCAAGCTAGGATGCCAGTGGCCTGCTTGGCCACTTGGGCACTGCTGACTCAACCAACAGCCTCAGGCCCCTCTCCATATCACAGCTTTCCAACCACACCTTCCCAAGTCTGCAGCTTACCATGGGCTGGTTGTGCCCCACCTTGCACTGATGGGGCAGGCTCCACAGCCTGGGTTGGTCCTCTCCAGCTCTGCTCCATGCTGACAGCAGGCTGGGAAGGAAGGTCAGAGACAACTCCTGAGGCAAGTCAAAGCTGGACCCCTGAGTTACACAGGAGGGATGGGGAGGGTTGGAGGAGCCAATGTTCACAGCACTGCTCTTTTCCCCCTGCTCCAGCCTGCCCAGGAGCTGATAACCCTCAGTTAATTGTTCCTGGCTTAATTACCTCTTCCCAGCATGAAAGAAAGTTCACTTCACCTATCAACTCCCAGAAGCTTCATGGAGGGAAATGTTTTTGCCTCAGCTACTGTGCACACCCTGCTCTGGGTAAGGCAAGGTGCCCTCAGCCCACCCTGCTGCCACTCCATGGAGCAGCTCACTTGGGGGTGCTGGCTGAGGTTTGGTGATGACTGCCAGAGCAAGGTCTTCCTGAGCACCAAAGAGATTTGCACACTCAGGATGCTGCAGGCCAGCCCTTGGAGACCAGAGAATCATAGAATGGTCCAGGCCAGAAGGGGCTCTAGAGGTCGCCCAGCCCTGCCCCCCTGCAGTGGACAGGGACATCCCCACTAGCCCAGGTCACCCAGGGCCCTGTTGAGCATCACCCTGAATGGGGAGGTGGTGGAGTGCCCATCTCTGGAGGTGTTTAAGAGGAGGCTGCATGAGGCACTCAGTGCCAGGGGTTAGTGAATCAGAAGGGTTAGGGGATAGGTTGGACTGGATGAGCTCTTTTCCAGCCTGGTTCATTTTGTGTTTCTGTGAATGTCCCCAGGGCAGGGCCTCAACCACCTCCCTGGGCAGCCTGTTCCAGTGCTCCACCACCCTCACAGTAAAGAGCTTGTTCCTAACATCCAATCTAAATCTGCTCCTCTCGAGCTGGAACCCATTGCCCCTTGTCCTGTCACTGCAGGCCTTTGTAAGCAGCTTCTCTGCATCCTGCCTGGCAGGCTGCCATTAGCCCCCCCAGCTCCCCCAGCCTGTGCTCACAGCAGAGCTGCTGCTGCCCCCTGAGCATCTTTGTGGCTCCAGCCCCTCTCTCCAGCTGGGGGCTGTGGTCCCCTGGCTGCTGTCAGCCAGGAGATGTAGTCTGAAGGCATCCTCCTGGTCGTGGCCAACACTGATTTTATGATATACTTAAGACCCCATCCAGCAGCCATTAGTCTCACTGTCAGGCACACAATGTGTGCCATCCATCTTCCCTCCCCACGCATCCCCTCGCCAGGGACAGGCTCCAGGGCAGCCTTTATTTGTGCCCGTGGGGTTCTGAGCACTGCCAGGGACACTCTGCTCTCTCTGGGCTGTTTGTTACTCACAGAACTCTTCATGCAGTGGGGATCAGCCCAGGGTCCTGCTCAGAGGCTGCAGAGAATGGCTCTGAGCTGCTCTTTGGCAAGCCAGGCTCAGCAGCCTGCAGCTCCTGCCACAGCCCCACCACAACAGAGTCTCCTCACCCTCTGCTAGAGGAGACAATCACAGGTTGTGATCCATCAGCACCACCATGGCCACTGAACCCTGTCCCCAGGTGCCATGGCCCTTGCACACCTCCACAGGGATGGGGACTCCAGCAGCTCCCTGGGCAGCCTGTGCCAATCCCTGACCACTCTCACAGCAAAGAAATTTTCCCCAATATCCAAATTGAACCTCCTGTGGACCAACCTGAAGCCATTTCCTCTTGGTCTGTCACTTGTTACTTGGGAGAAGAGACCAACTCCCACCTGGCTCCATGGAGGTGTGGACATGGCACTTTGGACTGATGGTTGGATGATCTTAGAGGTCCTTTCCAACCTTGGTGACTCTGATTTTGTTCAGGGTTTATTACCCTTGCTCATTTTGTTGTCCCATCTGAGCTGGACCCACCAAAGAGTCTCCTGCCACCAGCCCAAGTAGTGACAAGTGGAACATGTCAAAACCCCAGCACCTCATGCCCAGAGAGGCTGCTGCATTTGTGGGTCCCCTCTGCTGTCCCCCAGACAGACCTCAGGTGCCTCCAAAGCCTTTCAGAGCAGGGATGGCAGAGCAAGCCTTGCATGGGCAGAGCACTCGGGTGGAATATTAAACTAAATAATAGCAATTAATTAGGCTTGTGTAAAGCTGTTAACCTCCAAATCCCTACAGAGATAATCAGGAATGCTCAAATCCACAGGGATGCACACAATATTACCCACTCCTTGCAAGAGGAAGCAGAGCTGCAGAGCAGTGAAATGGTCTTTGCCCAGGGCAGTGCTGTAGAGGGGCAGGGGAAGGCTCTGATCATTCCCAGCTGCACAGACCAGGCTGCTGCTTCCAGACCACACTTGGATGGGTGGACACAAGAGATTTACAAGGGCTTGTGGTGATAGGATGAGGGGGGATGGATTTAAACTAGAAAAGGGGAGATTTAGACTGGAGATGAGGAAGAAGTTGTTTGCAGTGAGGGTGGTGAGACACTGGTGCAGGCTGCCCAGGGAGGCTGTGGATGTCCTCTCCCTGAAGGTGTTCAAGGCCAGGTCAGGTGAGGCCTTGAGCAACCTGGGCTGGTGCAGGTGTCCCTGCCCATGGCAGGAGCTGGATGATCTTTAAGGCCCCTTCCAATCCAACCCATTCTGTGAATCCCACTGCACACCCTGCAGAGTTCCCCCTGGGGTATAGTGGACCCAAAAAATAAGGCATTGGAAGAAAGCAGCCTGCTGCTGGGCTGAGTTGTCCTGGATTATTGAGTGAGTTCTTAAGTTTAATGCAAGGAGAGGGCTGCACAGTACCAAGTGTGTTTTAAGCATCTATTTATTAAAGCTGAATTGCAGTAGAACTTCTGTTCAGAAGCACAACCTGACAGCTAAATGAACAGCAAATTATTTCACACTGATCCGTGCTGGGTTCTGCTGCTTTCTGTGCAGCTCCCTCCTGCATGTGCTGTAGGTTAAAAAAGAATTCTCAGCCTTCTGTTTAATACAATAAACTTTGTCAGCTGCTGTGATTATTTTTGCTGAATGCTGGAGGTGTGACACATGCATAAAAGCCTCCTTGGCTCCTTGAGCAGTTGATGTCAGGTGGAAACAGGCTGCAGGAAGGAGCAGCAGTGGAGCATGGTGGATTTTATTTAATCTACTTCAATCAGTCCCTAATGACAGGCATCCAAAATGCAGTAAGGCAGCATCAGCCACACCTGAGGACAGCTCTGGGCATTGTCTGTGTAGGGTGAGGAGCAGGGGCTGAGCACCAGCCACGACAGAACCATGGAATTGTCTGGGTTGGAAAAGACCTCCAAGATTAAGCCCAACCACTCCACCCAGCACCACCATGGCCACTAAACCCTGTCCCAAAATGCCATGGCCACACCTTTCTGAACAGCTGCAGGGATGGGGACTCCACCACCTCCCTGGGCAGCCTCTGCCAGGCCCTGACCACTCTTGCAGGGAAGACCTGCTCTAGGTGATCCCTTAAGGTCACCTCCAACCCCCAGCATTGAGTTCCTGTGACTGCAGCAGGAGCATTTAACAGACACCAGGGAAATGAAGCAGAGGCTCCTGCTTGGCACCAGGTTTGCTTCTGTCTTCCAGTGGGCACAGCTTTGGCTCTGCTCTTTGTTTCCTTTAAAAGGCTAAGGAAGTTTTGCAGGGTCCATATCCCACCCCCTGTTCATGCAGGTGTACATCAGGAAAACAACCTGTCCTGCCCCACAAAGGCCTCAATGCCCTTCTCTGCAGCTGCCCAGCAAGCTTCACAGCTGGAGAAACAAGGAACTGAGCTGTGTCATTTATCCATGGCACCTGGAAAACAAGAGAAGAGCATCATAGATCCATGGGCACCTCAGACTCAGGTGGGTCACTAAGCAACCTGGAGCATCACTGCTGATGGTGGTGATGAGCACATGTCCCCTGCACCTACTCTGCCCTGCTGAGACCTCATCTGGAGCACTGCCTTCAAGTTTGGGCTCCCCAGTTGGAGAGGGACAGGGACCTGCTGGAGAGAACCCAGTGGAGGGCTGTGAGGATGCTGAGGGGACTGAGCACTGCCTGGGGAGGAGAGGCTGAGGGACCTGGGGCTGCTTAGTCTGGAGAGGAGAAGACTGAGAGGGGATTTAATC
>WBNM01021541.1:12648-29663 GCA_013399055.1 Ramphastos sulfuratus | reverse complement strand
CACAGTCCCAGCTCCATCTCCACAGTCCCAGCTCCCTCTGCACAGTCCCAGTTCCCTCTGCACAGTCCCAGCTCCGTCTGCACAGTCCCAGTTCCCTCTCCACAGTCCCAGTTCCCTCTGCACAGTCCCAGTTCCCTCTGCACAGTTCCAGCTCCCTCTCCACAGTCCCAGCTCCATCTCCACAGTCCCAGCTCCATCTCCACAGTCCCAGTTCCCTCTCCACAGTCCCAGCTCCCTCTGCACAGTCCCAGCTCCCTCAGGCTGCCCTCCTAAGGTCCCTTCCAGCCCAACCCATTGTGTATCTATGTCCCACGGTGAGTGGTGGTCCAGAGGGGCTGCCTGACAGATGGAAGGGAGCAAATCCTCCCTGGCTCTGCAGCAGAGCCCAGCAGTGCAGGGGCAGAGGCAGAGGTGTGTTCCTCCAAGGAAACAATGGAAATGAGCAGAGAATCCCTCTGGTTAGTGAAGTTCTTGCAGCAAGTGGCTATATAAATGTCTTTATATTGTTATTTCCGATATTAGTTTGTTGTTCCTCCATGAAAGCTGATTTATTTGAAATGTTATTACTTGAAACACCCTAATCTTTTTGTAATAATTCATAGACTGGAGATTACAGTTTTGGAAGGCAGCCCAGCTCTGGCTGGAATCCTATTTATGGATTAAAGGATTTGAACAGCACTGCAAGCCAGATCTCCCAATAGCAGGATAATGTAAACCTGGTTCCATATAAAATGCTTTACCTCTGCAATAGTAACCCCATTAAAGGCAGATTGTTGGAGGACGTTGGACAAGAGGACTTCCATTACAGCAGAGCAGGATATCTTGCACCCTGAAGAGCCTGGGCTTGTCCAGGCTGAGTCCTCCCCATGTTGGGATGCCCTCGGCTGCAGCTTGTAGCTCTGCTCTCCCCCAGAAGCCATCCTGCCAACTGATTAGAAAGGGTTTTGTGGTAGGTTTGGACAGAGGGTGGATGAGAGAACCTTTGTTCCTCATTGACTCACCACAAAAGAGGCAACTCAGGTCCCTCAGCAGAGAGCTGCTCCTGCCCCATAGCGGGAGGGAAGCAGCTGGGGTCTGTGATTTCCCTGCCAGCAGCAGCATCAGGATGCACCCTGGGATTCATTACTGTTACTGCAGGGACATTCCCAGCTCAGGTTATTCATCTGCTGTCTGATGCAGTAAGTGTGTGGGGAGCCCAGTGAGGGGAGCTTCCTCTGCCTCAGCTCCCACCATTGCCCTTGTGCTGGCACTGGGCAGCACCCAGCAGAGCCTGGCTCCAGCCTCCTGGCACTCACCCTGCACACATTGATACCCATTGCTGAGGTCACCTCTCAGGCTCCTCTGCTCCAAGCTCCCAGCCCCAGCTCTGCTCTGTTCCTACCTCTGCTCTGTTCCATTCCCTTCAGCATCTCTGTGGCTCTGTGCTGGACTCTCTCCAGCAGTTCTGTGTCCCTCTTGACCTGGGGGCCCAGAACTGGACACAGGACTCCAGATGTGGCCTCAGCAGGGCAGAGCAGAGGGGCAGGAGAAGCTCTCTCAACCTGCTCACCACAGCCCTTCTAACCCACTCCAGACTGGCATTGCCCCTCCTGGGCACAAACCTGGAGAAGGTTAAATGTGTGCCCAGAGGGGGCTGCAGCACAGGGGTGCAATGCAAACAGCCCCCAGGTTGTGTTGGTGCTGTGGATGCAACATCCCAGAGAGACTCCTGGGTTGAGGACTGCTCAGCTGATTGATTGTGGTTCCCACAGAAGGCTTTTGCCAGGGCTTGCAGGGGTGGGCTGAGGGGTGCTGGCTTCAGACTGCAGGGAGATGGATTTAGACCAGGAAAAACTTCCCGTGGGAGAGGTGAGGCAATGGAGCAGGCTGCCCAGAGAGCTTCAGGCCTGGAGGCGTTCAGGGGCAGGCTGGATGAGGCTTTGGGTGATGGGGTCTGGTGGGAGGTGTCTGCCCTTGGTGGGGGGGGTTGGACATCACTGCCCTTGTCTGGACCCACTCCATCACCTCAGTGTCCTTCAGATATACTCCCAGGACAGTTAGGGGAGGTTTGGAAACTCTTTTTTCCCCCAAGCACTACAACTTTGGCCTCAGCTGAGTGCCACGAGCCAGGGAGGCTCTGAGGAGCAGCCAGAGTGTGCTTGGAGCATGCAGCCCTCACAGAACCACACAGGCCAGGCTGGAGAGGGTTGGAAGGGACCTCTGAAGAGCTCCAATTCCCCTGCCAGAGCAAGAGCAGCTGGAGAAGCTCACACAGGGACACATCTCAGCTCACCCCACCACGAGCAAGGAGAGCTCAGTGCCCACTGCTCCAGCACTTGGGGGCTGTGTGATTCTTTTCAATCCCCTTCCAGCTTTTTGCTGCTGGGATTAAGATCTTAATTGCTTTTTGAATCTTCCCCTCTCTCTCCTCTCCTGCTCCTCTCTGATCTAATCTCTGGCTGGATGCTGGCTCTGCAGCTGAGCACTAACCAGGAGCTCTCAGATTTATGTCTCTGTTCCAGCAGAAGACACCAAGGTGAGCTCAGCTGCTTGGTGAATTTTTCACAGCAAGCTTCAGCTCTGCTCACCCTGTCAGGGTTTTTTTTCCTCTTCTCCTAACAAGTGTGGACAAGGCACAGAGTCTAGGGAGAGATGAATGTACTTCATGATGAGTTGGGTTTCCACTTCTTTCTTGCAGGGGACAACATTGCAAGGACACAGCTTTCAAACATTGTCCTGCTTGTCACTGAGGCTTTCTGAGTGATGTCTCATCTGTCACCCACTGCTGCCAGACCTCAGTGAAGTGGATGAGTTAAAGCTATGATTATGGAGTTTCTTCTGACCCTAAGCTGCTCTTGGAGATGTCCTCCCTTGTATTATCTAAACTATCTCCTGAGCCTTTCCCTTCTCTTGTGCAGATCAATCACTAAGACTCCTCATAACTCTGCTCTGCTCCTCTTGGGCAGACTCTTCCCATTTTCAGTTAACACCAGAGGAAGGCAAAGTGCCAGGAGACCTCCCTGATGTTAGGCTCTGCTCTCAGCTCCAGCCCTAGGAGCGATGAGAGGTGATGTGGGCTGGGGTGAGGGCTGAAAGCACAAGCCCAGATTTCATATTTCATTACACAATAACCTGGCATGGGATCAGGGAATTGGTTTGGTTAGAAAAGACCTCCAAGATCATTGACTTCACCACCAACCCAACACCACCATGCTCACTGAACCCTGTCCCCAGCTGCCATGCCAAAACAGTTCCTGAACACCTGCAGGGGTGGGGACTCCACCACCTCCCTGGGCAGCCTGTGCCAGTCCCTGACCACCCCTGCAGCAAAAAAAGAATGTTCCTAAGATCCAACCTAAACCTCCCCTGGAATAATTTTAGGCATTTCCTCTCCGTTAGCTTCTTGAATATTGTTTGCAGTGGGCTCCAGAGGGACTTTTTACAAAGGCATGGAGTGACAGGGTGAGGGCTAATGGCTTTCACCTGGAAGAAGCTGGGTTCCTTTAAGGAGAGAGTGGTCAGGGACTGGCACAGGCTGCCCAGGGAGGTGGTGGAGTCCCCATCCCTGGAGGGGTTCAAGAAGCCTGTGGCCATGGCACCTGGGGGCAAGGTTTGGTGGCCATGGAGGTGCTGGGTTGCTGTTGGACTGGCTGATCTCAGAGGGCTTTCCCAAGCAAAACAAGGCTGTGATTCTGTGAGACAGGACATTAGGAGGAGATTCTTCCCCAGGAGGGTGGAGAGACACTGGACCAGGTTGCCCAGAGGAGCTGGGGAGTGCTGAAAGCCAGGTGGGATTCGGTGCACTTGGTCCAGCCTGTGGCTTGCTTTAGCCCAGCGTGGGGGCAGAGGTCAGCAAGGCCTTTCCTTCTAACAGCTGAGCCTGAGCCTCTCTGATGTTCCTACAACTTGAAAAGTGACTGCAGGAACCTGCTGTCATCTCCCAACCTGCTAATTGAGGCTCACCAGTTCTCTTCAGATGGGATCTTAGGAACATCTGAAGCTCTTTTTTGCCACTTTCATGCATTATTATTTTTTTTCAGTAACTTTTTTTTCATTACTTAGTCTTTTTTAATAGAGTTCATTTCCTTTGATCCTCACAAAATTTTTTTCTCTCTCAGCTCCTCTGATAATTTTTTTGTAAGAAATGAGGGTACCTTTGAATGCTTCCCCCACATCCAGGCTCTACAGCACAGCTCAGTGAGACTCCTTCCCAACCTCTGCGAAATGGAAATGTGACCCTGCTAAGAGAAGGCAGAAAGTGTCACCTCCTATAAAGTCTAAGACAGCAAAAGACTCTAATTTATAATGCTGAGTACAAAGGGCTGTTTTTCTTTGAGCTAATTAACTGCAAGAAGAGCATAACTAATTAACTGGAGAGACACTGAAGGAGACAGGAGGCTGTAGTGAAGCCTCGCGACTTTGGGTGCTGCTTTTCATCTTGTGGGGGCACTGCTGGGGACCAGCCTCTGCCAGGGGCTGCTGCCTGGCCCTGCCTTCTCCTCAGCTCATGTCTGCAAGCTGCTGCCCAGGTAGGTTGGTTCCAAACCCCAGAGGCTGAGTTGTTTGTCCTCACCCTTCAGACTGCATTGGATTTGAAATCCATTTGGAGGAGTCAGGTAAGTACCAACACAAGGGACATTTGTTCTTCCCAAGGCAAAGCTCTCACTGCACAGCTCTGCAGCCCCCAGCACAAGCAGGACATGGAACTGTTGGAGCCAGTCCAGAGGAGGCCACCAAGATGCTGAGAGGGCTGCAGCAGCTCTGCTATGAGGACAGGATGAGAGAGTTGGGGCTCTGCAGCCTGGAGAAGGCTTCTAGGAGACCTTAGAGTGGCCTTGCAGGATCTGAAGGGTGCCACAGGAGGGCTGGGTGTTAGGGTGCAGTGAGGGTGGTGAGACACTGGCACAGGTTGAGGGTGGTGAGACACTGGCACAGGTTGCCCAGGGAGGTTGTGGAGCACAGAAGCACCCAACGTGATCGAAGATCACGTTGGGTGCTTCTGTGCTCCCCAACCTCCCTGGAGGTGTTCAGCACCAGGCTGGATGAGTCCTTGAGTCACCTGTTCTAGTGTGAGGTAACTTAAGTGGTCAGTGGCTTCCCCTCCCTGCCTTCCTCCCCTGGAAATCCATTAAAAGACCTGTTTAGGGGAACAGGCTTCAAAAATAACTAACGAGTGTGCATGCACCTGATAAGACCTGCAAACTTAATCACAATAATTGACACTGTTTCATGGAAGGAAAAGGGACCTGCTAGGGCTGCTCCCCAGAAAAGCAGCCAGTCAATTAAAAACCAGAGAGGTATTTAGGACTTTCCTAGGCAGATAGAGATTCTTGCTGGATTCCTCAATCTGGGTAGAGCTGATAAAAGGGCAGCATGAAAATCCCTGCAGGAAAAACCTCTGGTCCTGAAGAAAGAATCATCCTGCACTGTCTTTGCTCAGCATTACTGCACCCTGCTGCAGACACAGCCTGGGAGCACTGCTCACAGCTTCTCTGCCTGGGTGTGGAGGATTGGGAGTCACAGAACCACAGTCACAGAGTCACAGAGTCACAGAGTCACAGAACCACAGAGTCACAGAACCACAGAGTCACAGAGTCACAGAACCACAGAGTCACAGAGTCACAGAACCACAGAGTCACAGAGTCACAGAACCACAGAGTCACAGAACCACAGAGTCACAGAACCACAGAGTCACAGAACCAGAGAGTCACAGAGTCACAGAACCACAGAGTTACAGAACCAGAGTCACAGAGTCACAGTCACAGAACCAGAGTCACAGAGTCACAGACCCATGCAGGCTGGCACAGCCCCTCAGGAGCACCAAGCCCAACCTAGAACCCTGCTCTACAAGATTCACCTTAAACCATAGCCCCAAGCACCACATCCAAACCACCCTTACATGCAGCCAGTACCTGGAGGCTCAGAATGACTCTGACCCTCCAGGTACTGTGTTCCCAGTAAAACATCAAGACTCCATCATTGTCATACCCACAAAAAAATCTGAATTCCATCAAATCCTCTGAATTTCAGAGCATCCCAAAATTCCAGCATGGGGAGAGTTGGAAGGGACCTCAGGAGCTCACCCAGTGCAACCCCCTGGCTAAAGCAGGGCACCCACAGCAGCTTGCCCAGGAGCACCATGGCCAGAGGGGGTTGGAAGCTCTGCAGAGAAGGAGACTCCACAGCCTCTCTGGGCAGCCTGCTGCAGGGCTCTGCACCCTCACACCAAACAAGTTTCTCCTTAAGTTCAAGGGGAACCTCCTGGGTTCCATATTGTGCCCACTGCCCCTTGTCCTGTCACTGGCACCACTGGCAAGAGTCTGGTTCCATTGTCTTGACCTCTGTCCTTTAGATATTGATAAGCACTGCTCAGGTCCCCTCTGGGGCTGCTCTCCTCCAGGCTCAGCACCCCCAGGGCTCTCAGCCTTTGCTCCCCACAGAGCTGCTCCAGGGCTGTCAGCAGCCTTGTGGCCCTCTGTTAGGCTCTCTCCAGCAGTTCCCTGTCCCTCTTGCACTGGGCAGCCCAGGACTGGACACGACACTGGAGATGTGGTTTCTGTCTGTGTTCCATACCTGCAGCCTGAGCTAAATCCCCACCTCTGAATGTCCCTGTCCCTGTCAGCTCCACGTCCTGCTGCAGCACCACGGCACAGCAGGGAGGATTAAACTTTCCAATTTCCAGTCCAGCTCAACTCTAATGGGAATTTCTCACCTTCAGTATATAACAAATGACTCTTTCAATAATGCTGTGCTGTCCTGCACAAGCACTGGATGTCAGGTGCCATAAAAGTAAGAGGAAACAATATGCAGCACAAACATCTCTCATTATTTTATGCTCGCTGCTGCAATTATTTGTTCTGCAAGACAGGCAAAGAGCTCCATAAATCCCCCAGTGATCACCCATCTGATCTGCTCCTGAGGCTGCTCAGGACCTGCTTCCAGCAGTCACCTGTCAGGCTGTGCAGTGCTGAAATTTAATGTCTGCAGACACATCCTGAGGTGCCTGGGAGCAAAGCTGAGCAGAAAGGTTGCTTGTTGATACAGGCTGCTCTGTGGTTCCTCCAAGGATGCAGCCAGATGAGTGCCTTGGCCATGACCAGGAGTGATTAATGCCATTCCATTCGTTACATCCCATAATTGCATTGAAGCTTTCTTGGAAGAGAATCCCAATCCAAGCTGTCTCTATGGCAGCAAGGTCCCAAATCATAGCCCAGGACAGGTGAGTGTTGGGGTCTCTGTGAGATGCTCACAGAACCACAGAATGTCAGGGGCTGGAAGGGACCTCCAGAGCTCAGCCAGTCCAACCCCTGCCAGAGCAGCATCTCCTAGAGCAGGTCACACAGGAACACATCCAGGAGGGGTTTAAATATCTCCAGAGAGGGAGACTCCACAACCCTCCTGGGCAGCCTGTGCCAGGGCTCTGTCACCCTCACAGGCAAAAAATTCCTCCTCATGTTTAAATGAAACTTCCTCTGCCTCAGCTCCCACCATTGCCCTTGTGCTGGCACTGGGCAGCACCCAGCAGAGCCTGGCTCCAGCCTCCTGGCCCTCACCCTGCACACATTGATACCCATTGCTGAGGTCACCTCTCAGCTCCTCTGCTCCAAGCTCAAGAGCAGCCTCCAGGCTGGGATGTGATGCTTGGAGATCTCTGACTTTCCCACTGCTTGGTGAGAAGGCAAACCAAGCCAAGCTGTCCCTGAGGAGGAGGGGAGGGAGATTTTCTCCTCTGCTGTGTCTGGGTTGGTGCCATCCTGGCCTCTCCCATCAGCCAGGGTCCTCTCTGGCTGCTAATGAGGGCTGGGCAGAGCCCATGGCTGTGCTCTGATCTCTGCAGCTGTCCTCTCTCAGCAGGGGCCACCTCATTGTCATCTGCTCTGACATTCCTCTGCCCATTAGTATCCAGGGCCAGAAACTATTCTCCAGGTGCTTTGCCTTTTCCTTTTTTATTCCCACAGCAGAGCAAAAGTGAATCATAAACCCACCAAAATGAGAGCAGGGCAAAGCCCTTTCAGACCATCTCAGTCTTCCCTCAGGGGTGAGAGCTGACAGGACTCCCACAGTACATTTGCCAGTGCTTTACTCAGTCCATTTTTCCATGCTGGGGAGGGGGTCACAGAGGATTAGAGAAGAGGAAGGTCTGGGGAATCAGCTCATCCTTTGTTTTTATCAGCAGAATTCTGTTCTGTGCTAAACCAGCAGGAAACTTGGTAGTGTTTTGCTGAATGCTTGATAATTCCAAGCTCCTGTGCCAGGGAGAGGGCAAAGAGGTGTCCTGAATCTGAAACCCTCAGCTTAGGCTGGTGTGATGGCTGCTGCCCACTGATCACCACCCTTCCTCCCTGCAAGGTTCACTGTGGCTGTCATCTCATGCTCCCTCTGCTATGCTGGCAGCTGTCCCTGCCCCAGAAAAGTCATTAAAATCACCACGAGATGGACTGGAGGTAACTTTGCAAAAGATAACTACAGGATTTAGAACCTAATTCCCCTCTGTCTGTCAAACCCAGGCAGTATCTGCCAGCCCTCAGGATGTGCTCTCTGGTGACATCCTCACCAGCACTGGATGAAAAAATCCCCACTGCTTTCAGGGAGAACAGGCTGAGGGCCAGGCTGGGACCCAAATGCACCCAGATGCTGCATCCCCAGCAGCTCCTGTACCTCCAAGGGTGCTCAAACCTGCCAAGGGTGCTCACCTCTGGAACCATAGGACTTACATCACAGCACATTATAAAAACAGCCCTTCCAAAGCCCAGCCTAAACTCTGTGTTAAAGGAAAGGTTCCCTGGGAATGCCCAAACAAGGGAAAAGGCAAAGCAGAGACACCAGCAAAAAGGCTGTGCCAAAGGGCTGGGAGTGAAGGTTACTGAGGAGCTTCTCCTGATCTCAAAGAGCATTTGTCTGACTCCTGAACAGTGCAGCTGGAGTACTGGGCCCAGCTCTGGATCCCCAGTTCAAGAAGGGCAGGGAATGACTGCAGAGAGTCCAACAGAGGGCCACAAAGATGCTGAGGGGGGTTAGAGCAGCTCTGTGAGGAGCAAAGGCTGAGAGCCCTGGGGGTGCTGAGCCTGGAGGAGAGCAGCCCCAGAGGGGATCTGAGCAGTGCTCAGCAGCAGCTAAAGGGTGAGGAGCAAGAGGCTGGGGCCAAGCTCTTGTCAGTGGTGCCCAGGGGCAGGACAAGGAGCAACAAGCACAAACTGGAACCCAGGAGGTTCCCCCTGAACTTAAGGAGAAGCTTCTTCAGTGTGAGGGTGCCCTGGAGCAGGCTGCCCAGAGGCTCTGGAGTCTCCTTCTCTGGAGAGCTTGCCCTGGCCATGGTGCTCCTGGGCAAGCTGCTGTGGGGAGGTTGGGGTGGGTGATCTGCAGAGGTCCCTCCCTGCTCTCCCCATGCTGGGTGCTGGGGTTCTGTGCTCAGTAGGGGAGGCAGCAACAGGAGCCAGAGCAGCAAGGCACAAAGCAAGGCAGAGGTTGGGTTTGACAAGCATCAGCACACACTGACAAGGGTTGATGGGTCCAGATGAGAAACAGTAATGAGAACAGCTGCATCCCAAAGGAAGCCTTCCTGAGAGGGACTGCCAGAGACTGCAGCTCATTCGAGCACCATTGGCTCGGGGCAGGCTTGGATTGTTCTGCATTCTGACCTGGGCTTGTAATTATGGCTCAGAAAGAGCTCTTGTTTAACTTCCCTCTCATTTGCTTCTGGAGATCATAAACCTCCTTTATTATCTGCCTGCCTGCATCACAGACAGATAATGACTGACTCTTGCCTTCCTCCTGGAGCAGCACATCTCATTCTGTGAAGCAATGGAGGCCTTTTGCTCCTCTTTAACAGCACTTTCAGGGCTTGTTCCCTTTTACCTATAAATCAGCCTCCAGGGGAGGTCTTCTCTGGTGGTTGCTCCTCAGGAAGTCATTGAATAGAATCATAGAATGCACTGGGTTGGAAAGCAGCTCCAGAGGTCACAGAATCACAGAACCACAGCCCCACCCAGGCTGGCACAGCCCTCAGGAGCACCAAGCCCAACCCAGAACCCTGCTCTGCAACATCCACCTTAAACCACAGCCCCAAGCACCACATCCAAACCACCTTAAACACAGCCAGGCTGGGGGACTCCAGCACCTCCCTGGGCAGCTCATGCCAGGCCCTGACCACTCTCTCCTAATGTCCAATCTAAACCTGCCCAGCCTCAGCCTGAGGCCATTCCCCCTTGGTCTGTCTCCAGCTCCCTGTGAGCAGAGCCCAGCAGCAGCCTCTCCACAATGTCCCTTCAGGTAGCTGCAGACAGCAATGAGCTCTGCCCTCAGCCTCCTCTTCCTCTCACTAACCATCCCCAGCTCCCTCAGTCTCTCCTCNACGACCTCCCTGGAGGTGTTCAGCACCAGGCTGGATGAGTCCCTGAAAAAGGGAACTATAATTACCCTGGGAGAACATTCATTTGCTTGTTAAGTGAAATTTGAAGGGGAAACTTTAATGATGTTGGGAAGCAAAAAGAAAAAAAAATCAGATCCTCTCGTTAGACTACATTCCAAGAGAAGGCTCTGCCTGTGCTGGACAGCAGCACATTAAGCATCAAAGCTTCATCAGTGATTCACAGAAGCCTCTTTTTAGAGATTCTTCTTTTTTTTTTTTTTTATTATTCTCAGTGACATGAATTATTTTTCCTGGGAAAAGATATGAAGATAACTGAGATGAAGAAGAGGAGAGAATATTTTTTTTTCCCTTTCATTTCTGTCCTTGGCAGTATACAAATAAACCTCCAGCATAAAGGCCACCTGAAAACAAAACCAAACCAAACCCAGCACAACTTGGTGTTTATTTTTCATTGTGTGAACACAGAAAGACAGATTCTAAAAAGGATGATCTAAGCTAAGGGGAAATGCTGCATGCTACAGCAACAGTAGAACCAGGGGAGGCTTGGACTGGATGCTAGGAAGCAGTTGTTTGCAGGGAGGGTGGTGAGAGCCTGGCACAGGTTCCCCAGGGAGGTTGTGGAGCACAGAAGCACCCAACATGATCGAAGATTGAAGATCACATTTGGTGCTTCTGTGCTCCACAACCTCCCTGGAGGTGTTCAGCACCAGCCTGGATGATTCCTTGGGTGACCTGTTCCAGTGGGAGGTGTCCCTGCCTATGTCAGGAGGGTTGGAACTGGATGTTCTTTAAGGCTCCTTCCAGCCCAACCCATTCCATGGATCTATGAAGCTCAATCTGCAGTATGAGTTTGTTTTCACTCACTGGGCTCCAGCATCCCTGCAGGTGTTTGGAAGATGCCAAGGTGTGGTGCTGAGAGACATGGCTCACAGACTGCATTGGTTGGAAGGGACCCTCAAAGGGCATCTTGTCCAACCCCCCTGCACTCAGCAGGGACACCTCCAACTGAATCAGCCTGCCCAGGGCCACATTGAGTCTGACCTTGAATGCCTGCAGGGACAGGACCTCAACCACATCCCTGGGCAACCTGTGCCAGGATTTCACCACTCTCGTGCAGAACTTCCTCCTAATACCCAACCTAAACCTACCCTGCTTGGACCTCACACCACTGCTCCTCATCCTCCCTCTAGCACCAGACTTGGTGGACTTGGATGTTGCTTGGACCTGATGATCTCAAAGACCTTTTCCATCCAGAATGGTTCTGTGAGTCCACGAATCTAGGACTGAGCAGGAGGCTTCTTGGTGGGGTAGAAGCTACTGCTCGTGGTGGGCACTGGTCAGGCTGCCCTTGGGGGCTACTCATCACTCCTTGACTTACAGGTACTGAGCACCTACTGCAGTGAGTGCAGCTACCATCAACACTGCTGGAATAATCATCTCATTGTTACTAATAATCCTCTTTCAGAGGCAGGATCTCGAAGAGTTAATTAGGCGTGACACTAAGAAATTAAGCCTGACTTCAGACCAGCTTTAAAGTGTTTCCTTACCATTGTATGACAAACAGGGACACTGAGGCAAGGAGAGCTAAGCTCCTTTCCCTGACACACTCCTAATTCCAGAATAATCCCTTTGCAGCTCCTAACAGGCTTTGGAAGAGCACACAGCAGATTCTGACACCGTTAACCTGATTCTGAAGGCAAGTGAAGAGCAGCAAAATGCATTTGCAAATGGGATTTGGTGCATTAGGAAGGCACAGAGCAGCACGTGGATGCTGCCATTCAAGGCTTTGCTTTTTGCTTTCACCCACCAGCCATTTCCAGATGATTCTCCCTGCCTCCCAGTACCTTCTTCTCACCTCCCACCCTTGTCTCTCAGTTGTGGATGCTCACAAGCTGCTGTGCTGTGTTTGCTCAGCAAAGCAGAGCTCCCATCTCAGAGGTGGATGCTAACATCTGCTAGAATTAACAACTCTAACAGAGGACACAATCAAAGGCAGTTGAGCAGTTCTGGAGCCCCCAGCACAAGCAGGACATGGAACTGTTGGAGCCAGTCCAGAGGAAGATGCTCAGAGGGCTGCAGCAGCTCTGCTGTGAGGACAGGCTGAGAGAGTTGGGGCTCTGCAGCCTGGAGAAGGCTTCCAGAAGACCTTGGAGTGGCCTTGCAGGATCTGAAGGTTACAGGAGGGCTGGGGAGGGACTACTGACAAGGATGAGGAAGAAGTTCTTTGCAGGGAGGGTGATGAGAGCCTGGCACAGGTTGCTCAGGGAGGTTGTGGAGCACAGAAGCACCGAAAGTGATTGAAGATCAAAGATCACATTTGGTGCTTCTGTGCTCCCCAACCTCCCTGGAGGTGTTCAGCACCAAGCTGGATGAGTCCTTGAGTGACCTGTTCTGGTGAGAGGTGTTCCTGCCATGGCAAGGGGATGGTCCTAGATGATCTTCTCCCTCCCCTTGCCATCCATCACTGCAGGTTTCCAACTGCACATGCATCACCTCCTGTCCCTCAGCAGTCTCCATCATGCTGCTAGCTGAGGACTGAACCAGATGGGAGGAGGTGCAGCCTGAACTCCTGAGTGGGCAGATAAACCCTCTGGTGTCTCTCCTCCCCTCCTCCTGGGTTGGGTTTTTGTTTTGGGGTGGGGGAGGGAAGAGGCAGGGAATCTTTAGAGGGTGATTTCTCTCCACCAGCCTCATTCCTCCCTTCCCCAGCCACCATCCCTCCTCCTCCTCCTCCCACCCATGAGTTATTAGATGACATAACACTCACTTTGCTGAAATATATTATTCAAACAAAGTGGCTTCAAACTGAAATGCTTCCATGGTCATGAACCCGGGCTGCAGTTAAAAATAAATCCCTTTATCTGGGCTGCATTCTCAGCCCTGCCTGTGCCACCAGAAGTCCTTTAAAAGCCTCTGGGACTCCGAGCCCCAGCCAGATCAAATGTGACTTTCTGAAAATAGGATGCTTGGTCCTCTCTGCTTCCTCTCCTTGGGTCGACAATGGGAGATAAATTTGCACGGCAGGAACCTTTTGTGGGCCGTGCTGCTGAGGCAATTTGCAGTTTGCTGTGGCAAAGGCATCTCACAGCACATTTATCACCCCCTGCCGCCGGCTACAATTCAACCCTCTCGGAGCGGCGGAGCAGAGGTGCGGAGCTGAGCTCCTGCCTTGTCCTTGGTGCTGGGGCAGGCAGGAGACGAGCACAGACTCTGCTCCAGAGGGGCTCGGCTGCAGCCTCAGGTGCAGGGGCTGCGGGGAGAGGTGGCAGACGGGAGGAAGGTCAGCACAAACCAAACCCCAGCCCAACACTCAGCCTGAACAACCTCTCCATCCACAGAGGTCTTGCTCCTGCAAGGCAGAGAAATGAGTCTGCTGCTTCTTGTGACCACAGAGCTACAGAATGGGCTGGGTTGGAAGGGACCTTACACTTCAACAGGTCCCAACTCCCCTGCCACAGGCAAAGACAGCTCCTACCTAGCCCAGGTTGCTCAAGGCTTCAGGGCCATAGACCCTAGAGCTGCACTGCAACATCTGAAGGGCACTTACAGGCAGGCTGGGGTGGGACTGTGGTGAGGGGCAGGGGATTGGAACTGCAGCAGGGGAGATTTGTGTTGGCCATCAGATGGGAGTTCTGCACAGTGAGAGTGGTGAATTTACTGGCACAGGCTGCCCAGAGGTGTGGTTGAGGCCACATCCTTGGAGACATTCAAGGTCAGACTTGATGTGGCCCTGGGCAGCCTGCCCTCATTGGAGACGTCCCTGCTGACTTCAGAGGGGGTGGGCAAGAGGACTTTGGAGGGTCTCGACCCAAAGCAGTCTGTGAGTCTGTTTCTCCTCACGTTTAGGGAGAACTTCCTGTGTTCCAACTTCCACCTGTTTGTTCCTTGTCCTGTTACTGGGCAGCACCAAGAAGAAGCTGTCAGGATGAGACCACCATGGCCACCAGACCATGAAGTGCCATGTCCATGAGGTGTCAAACACCTTCAGGGCTGGTGACTCCACCACCCACAACAAGGAGGGTTAATGAGATATCTTTGAAGGTTCCTTCCAACCCAACCATTCCATGATGCCAGTGTCCCTGTTTGCCACTCCTCATTTCTTCACACAGGTCCCTCCTGCCCCCCTTTAGCTTTCCCAGCTATACCAGCAGCAGTTCCTCTCTTCCAGGCTACGGTGGTCCAGCAGACCTTGGAAAGTGAGCTCTCAGCTGGGTATTTGTATGCAGCCCCTGGACAGAAATGCAGATTTAAGGAGACAGCCATATGCAGGCATGAAGGGAGCAGATGTTGTACAATCAAGGGTAATTTAAAAGAGAGGGGAAGGTGAGAGAAGGACAAAATGAACCCAAAGTCAAGAATTTTCCTGCCGCTGCTAGGAACACAAAGCAATGTTCTGCTTGGCACCTCCAAGTGCCTTGCTGAAAGCAGAGCTTCTCTTCTGGGTCACTGCCACCAAATGCCACCTCTCTCTTTACAGAGGTGCTCATTTCAGAGCTCTGCTATTGTCTCCCACACAGCACAGACAGCTCATCCCACACTCCTTCCCTTTCATCCCCCAGCCTCTGAGAGATGGAGAATTGTCTGCTTTGGAGTCCTGAAGGCTCCTGACAAACAGAGAAGCAAAGGGATCACATCAGCACCTCTGCTGGAGGAGGCAGACTGGAGGCAGCCCTGCTCTAGTCTATCACCCAGACCTTTAACCCCAGGTTAAAGGTTGGTTTTCTCCTTCCTCTAAGAAGCATGATCTTGAAGACCTCCAAGGTCATCGAATGCAACCATCAACTCAGCACCACCATGGCCATCAAACCATGTCCCCAAGTTCCACATCCACACCTTTCTTGAGCATCTCCAGGGATGGGGACTCCACCATCTCCCTGGGCAGCCTGTGCCAATCTCTGACCACTCTTGCAGCAAAGAAGCTTTTCCTCATCTCCAACCTAACCCTTCCCTGGCACAACTTCAGGCCATTTCCTCTCATTCAATCACCTGATGCTAGAAAGAAGAGACCAACCCACAGCTCACTGCAACCTCCATAAAATAGGCAACATCCACAAGGGAAAGATCCAGAAAGCCAAGATCCAAAATGTCAAGATACAAAACAAGATCCAAAAGGTCAAGATCCAAAAAGCCAAGATCCAAAATGCCAAGATCCAGAAAGCCAAGACCCACAGAACCAAGAATCAGGAGGTCAAGACCCAAAGTGCCAGGACTGACAAAGTCAAGATCTAAGGAGCCAAGATCCACAAAGCGAAGCCCCCCAGAGCCAAGGTGCCAGCTGGGACTGCTGCTGGCAGCCCTGCCCGCGCCTGGCACTGCCACTCTGCCTTCCCTCCTTCAGCAGGGGCTGGGAAAGCAAAACAAAAGTGATTTTTTCTGTAATCCAGGGCGATGCTAATCAATTGTGACAGGGTCTGGAGAATATTTTCACGGTGCCAATTACTTAAAGGGCAAAGATGCCATGGTGCCATTACAGTAATAGCAGAGAGAGCTCTCCAGGACATCATCAGCAATGTACTAAATGTTGTTCAACGTGTTCGATGAAATAAAGGATTGGATCATTAACCTCACCAATGTCAATGTCTTGTCACTATCAAACCCAGCTAAATGAGTGTCCAAGGTAATAGTCAGGAGCAGGCTTCCCACTGAGGAATGCATTAATCCATTACTGGCTGCTAATAAAGAGAAGCTGCAAGGCAGTGTGAGCAGAGCTGCAAAGGTGCCTGCAGGGAGAGGGTCAGCCTGGATGGGACAGGCAGAGGGCTGCAGGCATGGTGGGTGCCCAGGACTAGATTGATGCACTCAGCACCTGGGTGTTTACAACCCATGAAATGGCTAAGCAGAGGATTTATGGAAGCAAACTCCAAAGCTGTGGATCTGCATTATGGGAGCCAATGTTTGCAGGAGTCCTTTGGAACAGGACCTCCTGTCTGCAAACAAACATCTTCCACAGCCTGCTCCTGGAACTCCACACTGAGAGTCACTTTAAGTTAGTCTCTGCTCACCCAGTGCTGGGGCTTGCAAGGACCTCTGGGGGCTCATCCAGTCCAACTCCCCTGCCAAAGCAGGGGCACCCACAGCAGCTTGCCCAGCTTGGCCAGGGTGGGTTGGGATCTGTGCAGAGAAGAAACTCCACAACCTCTCTGAGCAGCCTGCTCCAGGGCTCCAGCACCCTCAAAACCAAAGGAGATTTTTCTTTCAATTCAAGTGGCACCTCCTGGATGCCATTTGTGCCCATTGCCCTTTTTCCTATCACTGGGCACTACTGAGATGTTCTCAGCCTCATCCTCTTGCCTGTTTAGCTCTTGCTTAGGTGAGACACTGGCACAGGTAGCCCAGGGAGGTTGGAGAGCACAACCAACCTCCCTGTGCTCCCCAACCTCCCTGGAGGTGCTTCTGTGCCCCCCAACCTCCCTGGGTAGGAGGGCTCTGCAGAGGGGCCTGGGCAGGCTGGATGGGTGGGCAGAGGCCAATGGGATGAGATTGAACAAGGCTAAGTGCAGGGTTCTACACTTTGGCCACAACAACCCCAAGCAGTGCTACAGGCTGGGGACAGAGTGGCTGGAGAGCAGCCAGGCACAGAGGGACCTGGGGGTGCTGGGAGAGAGTAGCTGAAGATGAGGCAGCAGTGTGCCCAGGTGGGCAGCAGAGCCAATGGCATCCTGGCCTG
>WBNM01021541.1:0-12564 GCA_013399055.1 Ramphastos sulfuratus | reverse complement strand
TGATTCTGTAATTCTATGATTCTGTGGTTCTATAATTCTGTGATTCTATAATTCTGTGATTCTGTGATTCTGTGATTCTATAATTCTATGATTCTGTGGTTCTATGATGGGAGCAGGATGTGACCAACCTGTGGCTACCAGAGCAGGTGTCCTGTGCTACCTGCAATCCTATTTCCATTTTTTAATGAAACAGAAGACAGAAAATGCACAGATTTAAGATAGGCAGAGGTGGAAAAAACCCCACCAGTAGCCCAGGCACTACTGCCATTATTTCCTGGCCCTTTCCCTATTTCATAATTAATAACTTAAATGGAGTAATTTAAAATTGCTAATTCCTTTCAGAGCGCCTGCACGAGCTCAGGTGATGTCAGACACGCTGTCACCAGGAAGGTTAAATACTCTTGGTGGTTGCTAATTACCTAATCACCATTACTATCTCATATTCATTCCACCCCAAGCACAGATTCCCATTATGACTAACCTGGGTTATTAAAGAATGAGCTGTAAAGGAAAACCTCTGTTGCCTGCATTCATTTCCGAGGGGGGAGAAGAACAAAAAAGCCCTCAGGAAGAGCATTTTATGCCCAGAAAGCACCCAGCAGATTCTGCTCCAGAGGCAGCAGCTCTGTTCCAGCTTTCCTGCAGGAGTGGCAGGCATTGGACCAGGCTGCCCAGGGAGGTGCTGGGGTCGTGGCAGTTTCCTTTTTTCAGGGACTCATCCAGCCTGGTGCTGAACACCTCCAGGGAGGTTGTGGGGCACAGAAGCACCGAAGGCAATCTTTGATCTTCGATCACATTTGGTGCTTCTGTGCCCCACAACCTCCCTGGGGAACCTGTGCCAGGCTCTCACCACCCTGCAGATGAAGCCTTGAAGCTATGGCTAGAGTGGGAGCAGGATCTTGTTCTGCCTCTTGTCCCCCATTGTGTGGATTGCTTCTTCAGCATCCCCTTGACAACATCAGAGCTGATAACAATCCCTGGCACTGACTCAGCTCTGTTTTCAAGGCAGCCAAACAAGAGACATTGTCCCTGACTTGGGTGGGCCCAGAGCTGCAGCAAGGATGGGGTATGCTGAGCACCCTGGAGATGAGCTCCTCCTGAGCCAGCTCTGCATGTGCCTGCCACACGTGCAGGGGAGGGAGGATGCAGCTCTCCAAGGCAGAGCTGCTGCTCTACCTTCTACGCCTACAAGTACCCAAAAAAAAAGGCTTCTGATGGGAAACTTCTCCAAGTTTTCTCCTCCAACCAAGTCCATGTCTTGTGGCACTTCTCTGGGGTGGGAAGAGACATTGTGGAGAGGCTGCTGCTGGGCTCTGCTCACAGGGAATTGGAGACAGAACAAGGGGGAATGGCCTCAAGCTGAAGCTGGGGAGGTTTAAATTGGACATTGGGAAAAAGTGTTTCATGCAAACAGTGTTCAGGGCCTGGCATGAGCTGCCAGGGAGGTGCTGGAGTCCCCCACCCTGGCTGTGGTTAAGGTGGTTTGGATGTGGTGCTTGGGGCTGTGGGTTAAGGTGAATCTTGCAGAGCAGGGCTCTGGGCTGGGCTTGGTGCTCCTGAGGGCTGTGCCAGCCTGGGTGGGGCTGTGGTTCTGTGAAAGCAGCTCCAGGCAGTGAGCTCTGCTCTGCATGGGGAAGTGAGTACCCAGGAGTCAGCAATGTGCCCATGGGCCCAAGAAGGCCAATGGGTTCCTGGAGTGTATGAAGAAGAGTGTGGCCAGCAGGTCAAGGGAGGTTCTTCTGCCATGGTGCGGTCACATCTGGAGTACTGTGTCCAGCTCTGGGCTCCCTAACTTGAGAGGGACAGGGAGCTACTGGAGAGAGTCTAACAGAGGCTGTGAGGATGATGAAGGGACTGAACACCTCTGTGAGGAGGAAAGACTGATACCCCTGGGGCTGTTGAGCCTGGCAAAGAGCAGCCCCAGAGAGGATCTGCTCAACGCTCGGCAAGAGCTAAAGGTGGGGTACAAGAAGAAGGAGCCAGGCTCTTGTCAGTGGTGCCCAGGGCCAATGGGCACAAATTGCAACCCAGGAGGTTCCATCTGAACAGGAAGAGAAACTTGTTTGGTGTGAGGGTGCTGGAGGCCTGGAGCAGGCTGCCCAGAGAGGCTGTGGAGTCTCCTCTGGAGAGCTTCCAACCCCCCTGGCCATGGTGATCCTGGGCAGGCTGCTGTGGATGCTCTGCTGGAGCAGAGAGGGTTGGATTAGATGACCCCCAGAGGTCCCCCCCAGCCCCTACCATTCCATGAATGTCCCAACCCCTTCCTCTCAGCAGTGCCTGTGGATCTGAGGGCTCAGGCAGCCAGCAGGAGCACTCCAAGGCAGGAGGGTTCCGTGGCTGTTTTTAGCACTGTGCTCTCACTCCTCACGCCGGATTGGGAGCCTGCATTAGGCAATGGCAGCTCCATCACTGCTGCCTTTTGAAATGCTAATTGCCAAACCGAAGTTTAGAAAGCCTCTTTCAAAGCAGAGTTGCCATTATTTGTAGGCTTCTGCTCTAAATGCAAGAGCTCAATTACCTGGAGTGTCAAACTTCTGACACCTCTGCTGATCCATAAAAACAAGGGAGATTAAAGAGCTTTCTGGAGCAGAATCTCTTTGGTGTGTTCCAGGTTGTCCATTATGCACTGGTGGCCAATCCCAAAACCAGCTCAAGTGGCCAGGGCAAGGCATCAGTGCTCAGCTCAAGCATCCTAGCAGGAGCCAGCTTTCAGTTTGCAGCAACCTTCATTTCCATGGCGTTTTCCAAGCCAGGATTCTGTTTTTGAGACCTGGAGACTCTGGCAGGCTCTCGCCTGTCTTTTTAGAGACAACAAAGGATTTGCTTTATTGTTCCCTTGATTTCCTCTGCTATTAGAGTGTGGCAGTGAGCACCCAGTCTCTTAGAGGGACGGCCCCTGAGAGCTGAGTAGGAGATGAAAAGACAGAGCATGAAATGCAGGGTGGGTAGGAATTTGCATTTTCAATTCAGCGTTCTCCAGGGAATCCACCCCTGCTGTGCCTGCTCGGAGCAGAGGAGGACACCTTCAGCCCTCCTCCTGCACCCAGGCACTGATGCTCTGCTTGCTGTGCACCTCCCAGTGCTTCATCAGGAAAAAGTAACAGCATCCCAGCTGAAAAGAGTTAAAGCCAATCATCAGAGGATGTGAAGTGGAAGAGATATCTCTAAAAAAAGCATCGAAGTGCTCCAATCCCACTTGCCCCAGCTGGGGGGTATCAGATACTAACTGGCAGCAGCCTCCTCTGGTAAAGAAGTTACTCAGCAGTAACCTCTCTGCTCTTGGTGCCATCACCCCTGGGATGCTAAGGAGCCACAGAATCATCGAGGCTGGAAGAGGCCTCTGACATCATCAGGTTCAACCAGCAACCCAACCCCACCATGGCCACCACACCATGCCCCCCGGTGCCATGGCCACAGGTTTCATCAACACCTCCAGGGGTGGGGACTCCAGCACCTCCCTGGGCAGCCTGTGCCAGTCCCTGACCACTCCTGCAGGGAGGAAATGTTTCCTAATGTTCAACCCAACCCTCTCCTGGAACAACTCCAGGCCTTTTCCTCTCTGCCTATCACCTGATACCAGGCAGCAGAGCCCAACCCCACCTGGCTGCAGCCTCCTCTCAGGTAGCTGCAGAGAGCAATGAGCTCTGCCCTCAGCCTCCTTCTCCCCAGGCTGCACACCCCCAGCTCCCTCAGCTGCTCCTCCCCAGCCCTGTTCTCCAGACCCTTCCCCAGCTTTGTTGCCCTTCTCTGGACCAGCTCCAGCCCTTCAATGTCCTTCCTGGAGTGGGGATCCCGACCCAAAGCTGAGGCTCAGCCTGGTGCTAAGCTGCACTCCCTCTCCAGAGTGCTCCCAGCACATTTCTGTGCTTCACTGAAATCTCCAAAATTCTTATTCTGCCTTTGACTCTCTCCCCAAATTCCAGCCAAGCAGAGCCAGCTGAATGAGAAGCTTTGGCTCAGCTTAGCCTTCCTTATTTCAAAGCAGAACATAATGAGATGTCCTAATGCAGAAGCCTGAGGCAGGTCACACTCTGGATGCCTCCTGAGACAAGCCACCAGATTTCTGCCTCCTTCAGGGGGTCACATCACACTCCCTGGCAGCTAAAAATTCAGAGGCAGTTAAAGGTCATGAACCACATCAGTGACCACATTGCTCACACTCCACTTCCCCTGTGACCTCCACCCTGTGTCTCCCTGGGAGGGTGCCCAGGACACTCTTTTTCAGAACAGGCTGCTCCATTTGCTGGTGGCACAGGCTCACAGGCTACCAGGGGTTGGTAGGGACCTCCAGAGCTCATCCAGCCCAACCCCTGCCAGAGCAGGACCAGGCAATGCAGCTCAGGGCACACAGAACACATCCAGACAGGCCTGGAAAGGCTCCAAAGAAGGAGACTCCACAGCCTCTCTGGGCAGCCTGTGCCAGGGCTCTGGGACCCTTCCAGTAAAGTCCTGCCTCATGCTGAGGTGGCACTTCCTGTGCAGCCCCTCCAGTGATGAAAGAGCTCCACTTATGAGAGAGACCTCCTGAAGACATCTCCTCCCTTGAAGAGACATCACCTGGGTGCCAGAGCACCTTCTCCTTTCAGCCTCAGACAAACACAGCTCTCTGCTGGGAGGATGGAGCCAGGCTCTTCCCAGTGATGCCCAGTGCTAGGACAAGGGGCACTGGGTGCAAGCTGAAGCAGAGGTTTGTCATGGACACAAAGAAAACATTTCCACTGTGAGGGTGCTGGAGCCCTGCAGCAGGCTGCCCAGAGAGGCTGTGGAGTCTCCCTCTCTGGAGACACTCAAAACCCACCTGGATGTGTTGCTGTGTGACCTGCCCTGGGTGATGCTGCCCTGGCAGGGGCTTGGATGATCCTTTGATGTCCCTTCCAGCCCCTAACACTCTGTGACAAAATGGAGCTTCCTTCAGCAGTGACCTGGGGCCTGAGGCAGACTTTGCTGCTGTCTGCAAGGACTGGGGAAGGCAGCAGGGGAGCCACTGATGGCTCCTGTCTGTGGGAATCAGGGCACAGACCCCACGGAAGCAGCTCAGATTCAAAGTGACATTCAAGGAAACTGCTAGAGGAGGTGGACAGCCCAGGAAGTGCATCTGCCACCTGCCAGCACTACCCAGACCCTCTGAACACACCACCCCAGTGTGCCCTGGTACTCCATCAGTGCCAGCAGAAGCTGAATGGGTACCAGCAGAGCAGGTAAGTGTCAGGATTATTAATGAAAGTGTTAATATGCCTGGCTGAACTTTTGTCTCCATCATTAGGAGGGTTGGAGATGCCAGGGTTTGCTACCTGATGAACTGGACATGCTGGAATTCAGTTGCCATCAGCTGGCTTGTTCCATGTGCCAACAAGTCCCAGCCCTGTCCCAAAGCAGTGGCACAGGAGGCAGCCTCCAGCCAAGCCCAACACCAAGCCAGCCCCTCCTGATTCAAGCCAAGAAGTTAAAGCACAAAGCAAACTCTGCTGGTCCTCTTGGCTCAGTAGCTCTCCAGATGAGTGGAGACTCAGCCACATCTCTGCTGGCCTTTATCATCAAAAGCTCTCTTCTTAAGGCTGCCTCTCAGCTGGTTTAGCCACTTGAAAAGGCCTGAGGGATTCTTCCTCCACCTCTTTTCAGCATCCCTCCTCTGAAGCTCCTAAACAAGGCCAAATGTCAACATCAGCTTGCAGCTCTAACTGCCTGTGCTGCAGCCTGTGTCCCTGCCTTCCCCCATCCCTGACCTCCAGGCTGGAGGTCCCTGGGCAGCAGCTTGCTGTGCCAGAGCACAACTGGGGGTCTGAGCCTGCTGCCTTCAGCCTGCCTGCCTGCAGCAAGCCCTGCTCAAAGTCACCTCTGCTGCAGGCAGCGTGCTGAAGCGAGGGGGGAGGAGGAGAGCCAGGCATAAGGTAGGCTCAGAATGTAAAGCTCCTCAGGTTTCTGAGGAAATGATCACAACTCCAGGGGCAGTTGGGAGCTCCAAGTGCAACAAAAGGCTGCGGTGTCCGAGGGAAGCTCAGCAGTTTCCGTCCAGCTGCACGCCGGATTGGCAAACTGTCTGCCTTTCTGCTTTAAAATGCATAAGCAGAGCTGATAGGCAACACTGAACAGCTTCAAGATTGCCAAGCAGAGCTATAAATCAGCTCCATACCAGTTAAGGAGTCCAGCCTTTGGCATATATAATTTAATGTAAAAAAAGAGAGAGAGAGAAACTGCCTAATGCTCGTCTGGAGCCAAGGCAGCAGCAAGTGGGGATGTACAATAGGGGCTGGAGTGCCAAGCTGGAGGCATCTAAAATGAATAACCTGCTTCACAGATCCAATCAAGTCTCCAAATGCCCCTCTGAAGCCCCACAGAGATGCTCCTGGTTCAAAGTCAGGCGATCCGAAGCGAGCAGGACTTGGCAGTGCCAGGGCACAGGAAGGCTGAGCCTGCTTGGAGCAGCTCCACCCTGGACACCTCTGGCAGGGAGCATTAGTCTCAGATTAAAGTGGAGCCCTTTGGCTGGGTTAAAGCATCCCCAGCTGCAGGCATGACCCAGGGAGAGGAGCTGGAGCTCCCAGCTTCAGCATCTCTGGCCAGGGTGCAGCTGCAGCCCACAGCTATTGCTGTGTTCCAGTACACTGAACAGCCCTGAACAGGCTGCTGAGCTGTGCAGGGAAGGGCTCCAGGGGTGGTGTTTGGGTTTTATTTTAAAGCTGCAGTAGATAAACTGTGCAGCCCAAGATAAAAGTGAGCCATGCAAAGCCTTACTCAACACTCACACCTTTGCCTGCCCCACTGACTGCACCCCCTGGCACCTGAGCCACCCCAGGAGCAGGGATGGGTGCAGCTGCACCTCCTGGACCTGCTTATTTTTTGCCATAGAGTCACAGAACGGTTTGGGCTGAAAGGGACCTTAGCAATCACCCAGCTCCAGCCCCCTGCCATGCCCAGGGACACCTCCCACCAGTCCAGGTTGCTCAGGGCCTCACCCAGCCTGGCCTTGAACACACTCAGAGAGGGAACATCCACAACCTCCCTGGGCAACCTGTGCCAGTGCCTCACCACCCTCACTGCAAACAACTTCTTCCTAATCTCCAGTCTAAATCTTCCTCTTGCAGCTCAAAGCCATTCCCCCATCCTATCACTGCAAGCCCCTGTACAAAGAGCTATTAGGGCCTTTGGCTGGTGCAAGAACATCTAAAACCACACAGTTTGGGAGGAAAATGAGCCATGTGCTGCCAGGGTGAGATCTGTGTTCCAAACCACTGCCTCTCTGCTGGTGAGCCCAGCCTGACAGCTGAGCCACTGCTGCTCTGTGGCACTGCAAACCTCAGCTTTGCTCTCTCCAGCTCTGGGCCCTGCCACCTCTGTTGTTTTAAAGGGATATTTGCTTTTCTTTGGTCCCTTCACCAGACTCTTTGTGTGAGAGTGTGCAGGAAATCTGAAGGTGCTATGGGGAAACTCAAGAGGAAGATTTCTTCTCCAGCTGTTGGCCCTGGTGGCTGTGAAAAGCCAAGGAACAGCAGTGCACAGGATGCTCAAGAGTGAGTCCAGCAGCAGGGCTGCAGTTGCAGGATGCTTGAGTTTGGGTCCAGCCCCAGGGCTGCAGGTGCAGGATGTTCAAGTTTGGGTCCAGCCCCAGAGTTGCAGCTGCAGGATGCTCAAGTTTAGGTCCAGCCCCAGGGCTATAGAAGGTTCTTGCCAAACCCAATCAGCAAAACCTGGCAGGACCATGGAGACCTGGCCCAGGATCCCCACCTGTCTCTCTCCAGCAGCCTCGTGGAGTTCCTCACCACCTCCTCTGCAAAGTGCACCCAAGAGCCTCACAATTCATACAGATGGCACAACAGAAGTGATATTAAAACAGGCCATGGGAAATCAGGGGACAAAGGAACACAACGTTTTGAAATGAGGCTAGTGGCAGAAAGGAGCTAAGCAGCTCCTCTGGTGCTTTAAGAGCCAGTCCAGCACCTTCTCTTCTTGCTGGCCTTTTAATTTTTTACTTTTATTGTTTCTTACAGGGCAGTTTCATAAAAATAGATTTGGTGCTTTGATGTTACAGTAAGAGCCCCGAGGAAAGCAGATAAAAGGCAATAACACAACTAATGGAAATCAACTTTACAGCATTAGCTGGTCAGGAGCACAGAAGAAATCACCAAGTGGTGGGGACAAGCTGGAATCTTTGTATTTTGGACTTTGGGGGGGGGTTCTGGCATACTGCACCAGTGCATCCACCTCAGATGTAAGGCCACAAGTATGCAGGGTGCAGATTTAGGTTGGGTATTGGAAGAAACTTCTTGGCTGAAAGGGTTCTCAAAGGCTGGCACAGGCTGCCCAGGGATGTGGCTGAATCCCTGTCCCTGGAGGTGTGGTGCTGAGGGCTGTGCTTTGGCACCAGGCAGGGCAGAGGTGGAGGATGGTTGGACTGGATGGTCTGAAAGGACTTTTCCAAGCAGAACCATTCCACAGTTCTGTGGTGGCTTTGGAGTAGCAACACAGCAGCAAAGATGTGCACTGCAGCCCTCCTGCCTGCCTTGTCCTGCCAACAGTGGCAGAAGTTGCTCCAGTTCAGGTCAGGCTACACCATCTGGGGGCTCTGAACCAGCCCTGAAGAACAGAACCAGCCCAAAAATATCCAACCCCAACCAGCCTCACTTTGCATGTACTGGGTCACATCTACAGGTTTCTGTGGAGCATCTTTATCAGCTTCAGTGCCTTCTCCCCTGCTACCTGCAGAGGATTTCCTGCCTCTGCCTTCCAGCAGCAGAGACCTTTGCAGCAGAGGCAGAGCTGAGAGGTTCATCTGAGGAAGTCCAACAGGGAGAGAAGAGAGAAAGCCTGGGGGGGGTTGACACCTGAGGTCACTGCAGGAGACAGGAGTGTGTGTTCCCTGCCCTCTGGCCACAACAACTTCCTTCTCCTACCCAGGCTGGAAAACCAAACCTATGCTCATCTTCAGTGGTCCCAAGACAGCTACTGCCAACCAGCAGGGAGGAGCTGCTTTGGCTACTGAAGTGCAGCTCTGACACCAAATGATCAATCCTTGCAGTGCCTTCCTGGGGTGAGTCAGGAGGTCACAGAACATCAGGGGCTGGAAGGGACCTCCAGAGCTCAGCCAGTCCAACCCCTGCCAGAGCAGCATCTCCTAGAGCAGATCACACAGGAACACATCCAGGAGGGGTTTGAATATCTGCAGAGAGGGAGACTCCACAATCTCTTCGATCACATTCGGTGCTTCTGTGCTTCACAACCTCCCTGGAGGTGCTCAGCACCAGGCTGGATGAGTCCTTGAGCAACCTGCTCTAGTGGGAGGTGTCCCTGCCTATGGCAGGATGAGCTTTGAGGTCCCTCCCAACCCAAGCCTTAGTATGAATCTATTACTCCAGCTCCACTGCCTGCCAGATTCCATCGGGCTCAAGCTCAGCAGACCTGAACCCCAGTTATTTGCTTTCTCCTTCCCATCCTTTCTCCTTCTCTCCCAAACTTTGGACAGAGAGGATGAGGAAGTCTTGAAGGCACTGAAAGCTCCAAAGAGAGTAATTTCTCCTCTCCCATCTTCACATGAGGGAGGGAAGGCTGCAGAGATCCGTGCTGGAGGACTGTGTCTAATTATTTGGGACTGAAAATAATTTAATAAGCAGTCACTTGCTGATTAACAGGATGATCAGGTTGCTCTGCAGATAATGCCTTGGCCTTGCAAGAGGACAGCCTGGAATCCCTTTCCAGGGGGGAAAAAAAATCAGCAACACCACTACAAAGTCCTCCCCAGCCATGAAGTTTGTCCCTCCTCCCCCTTCCCTCCTCTCCTTCACAGTCCCCTGATTAGTGAATGAGTCCTGTGCAGCAATGCTCAGTTAGGCCTGCAGGCAATTCCCTCACCTTTTAAATGTTACTGAGGAGTGCTCAGAATTCCTTTTTTTCAAAAATTAAAAAACAAAACTCCACCATTTCAGTTAATTTAATTATAGCTGGGATTGAATGTTTAGAAGCCATCAGCTTAATGAGCACCAGGATCTGCATCATTGTTATCAGCTTCTTAGGAAACTGCTGAACAATGCCTGAGCCTTTTAGAGGATGCAGAGATGGAGCCTGCAGATAGCTCCGTGCAGTTCCCTTCCCTCCCAGCCCCAGAAGCACTCCCAGACTCTCCAATCCGTGTTCCTCCACCTCTCAGGCTGGTTCCTCCATCCCTGGAGGTGGCTCTGCCCTGTGGTACATTTGCACCCACCTGCTCCTCTGTGCCTGTTTCATGCTCAGACTAACATCACATCTCTAAAGGTCAGCCAAACCCAGTGACATTTTCATTTATTTTGAGTCCAAGTTCTCTTGAGCCACATCTGACTGTGGCTGAGCTTCAGCCTGCACTGGGGGCAAAGGGAACCAGGGAGCAGCCTGCCTGTGCCCATGGCTGCTGGCATCACACCACACAAGCATCTCCAAATTCTTTAGCTGACTCTAAGGCCGTGACTGGTGTAGAACTGCTTTGGTTGGGAAAGATCTCTAGGATCATGGATTCCAACCACCAGCCAAACACCACCATGGCCACCAAACCATGCTCCCAAGTGCCATGGCCAGAGGTGTTTTGACCACCTCCTCCACCACCTCCCTGGGCAGCCTGTCCCAACACCTGACCACCTTTGCAAGGAAGAAATATTTCCTGATGTCCAACCTCAACCTCCCCTGGTGCAGCATGAGGCCATTTCCTTTCCTCTATCAGCTGATAATAAGGAGCAGAGCCCAACCCCCACCTGCCTGCAGCTCCTCTCAGAGAGCTGCACAGAGCAATGAGCTCTGCCCTCAGCCTCCTCTGCTCCAGGCTGAACCCCCTCAGCTCCCTCAGCTGCTCCTCCCCAGCCCTGCTCTCCAGCCCCTTCCCCTGCTTCATTCCCCTCCTCTGGGCCCACTCCAGCCCCTCAGTGTCCTTCTTGGCACGAGGAATGCAAACCTGAACCCAGGATGCTGTGAAGGATGCACTGTCCTCACCCTGGTGTGGATCACTCTCACCTCTCCTACAGGGTCCTTGGTTCTCCCAGCCCCCCCCGTCCTGCTGAGCCATTTTTCCAAGGACAAAGGGGGTCTGACTGCACTCAGACACTCACAGCTCCTGAACAGCCAAAGCGGCTTGGAAAGAACATCCCAGCCCTCTGAGGGAGGAGTTTGAGCTGTGCCAGACGCAGGCTGCTCCCCCAAACCACACACACAGGACACCACAACTGCTAGCAGGAGGATTTTCCTGCTGCTGTGCTCAGGCTGCCTGCAGGAGGTGTGAGGCAGGGCTGGGCTGAGCTCCTGAGTCTGGAAAGAGCCCTGGTGCCGAGATGGCTCTGCTGAGACTAACAAATTTCCATCTTATCTCCACTGATGCTGCATTTTATTGCTGCTTAATATTTTTTTCTGGGCTGTCCATGGCCTTTTGTCACCTCTCCTGCTCTTGATCACAGTTTTATGGTCTAATGTTCCCTCCCTCTTTTTTCTTTCACCCCCTCCCCCCTGACTCCCCCCCCCCATCTTGCTGCCCCCTGCCTCTCTTTCCCAAACAATGGCTTTTTGCAGCCACCCATCAGGTCTATTCCTCAAGGTCCAGTTGCTTTTCTGCATTGTTATTTGCAATTTATCTGATTCCAAAACCTGACATCATTCTGTGCTGTGGTATGCAGTGGCTAACACAAGCACAGCCTTCTGCATTGACAACCTTTATCTATTTATTTAGCTGCCCTCCCAGCTTTAAGGGCAGCAGCCACTGAATCACAGATTTTGATGCCTGCAAATCACAACACCACTCCCCCCCCACCCCAGCACACACAGACAAGACAGAATTCATTACTGCAAACCCTGCCACTGCATGGAAGGATTTAGGTCAAGCTGCTTTGTCCTTGGACAGCATCTCTGGATGGCAAATTCAGTCTCTGTTCCTAGAATCCCTGCATGGTGTGGGCTGGAAGGGAGCTCTGGAGATCATCCAGTGCAACCCCCTGGCTAAAGCAGGGCACCCTCAGCAGCCTGCCCAGGATCACAGTGCCCAGGAGAGGTTGGGATCTCTCCAAAGGAGACTCCACAACCTCTCTGGGCAGGCTGCTCCAGGGCTCCAGCACCCTCACACCAAACAAGTGTCTCCTTAAGCCCAAGTGAGCCTCCTGGGTTGCAGTTTGTGCCCACTGCCCCTGGTCCTGTCTCTGGGCACCTCTGGCAAAAGCCAGCAAGGTTCATAAAATGGTGGGGAAAAAACAGAACAATAAAGGAAATGTAAGACTTTGGAGTCATCCTTTCCTACTTAACTGAGCTTTCCAAGCTGGAAATCTAATGTCTAATAGCTGTGGAGCAGCCATCAGCAGGACACCTCCAGAAGCTCCTTGGCTGCAGATGGCCTCAATTACCTTCAGATGTGTTTCACTGCTTCTCTTGTGGGCAGCTCTGCTCCCAGTTCAGCTGCTCCAGGGAAGTGTCTCTGACAAAGCAGGTTGAAAAAAAGCATCTTCCCTCCATGGCAGGATGCTTGTGGAGGGACCCAGCACACAGCCTTAGGTCCTTCATCACACAAACAGTGCAGTCTCAAGGTGCTGCACACTCAGCAAGCACCCAGTGTGTCGTGGTAGGCCTAAA
>WBNM01021537.1:27975-44015 GCA_013399055.1 Ramphastos sulfuratus | reverse complement strand
ACCCCCTCCAGCAAGTCCCTGTCTTGAACTGGGNGCTGTACCCTCTCCAGCAAGTCCCCCCAGCCTGAACTGGACCCAGGACTCCAGATATGACCTCACCAGGGCAGAGCAAATGGGGAAGAGAATCTCCCTCAACCTGCTGGCCACACTCTTCTTGATACAGCCCAGGATGCCATTGGCTTTCTTGGCCATGAGACACATTGCTGGCTCATGGGCATCCTGTTATGCACCAGCACTACCCGGTCCTATTCCCAGCACTGCTCTCCAACAGGTCACCCCCCAACCTGTGCTGATATTGTCATGGGCACCCACAGCAGGACACCACCACCACACAACATGCCACCACCCAGAGCAGAGAAAGTATTTCACTCAACCTGACCTACCATGGCACAGGCCCCCAAGGAGAGCACACAATGCCCCGGGCACAGCTCAGAGTACTACAGCCACCACACACACACAGTTCACTGCTAGAGAAAACACCAGGGAAGGGTTTGAGAGGGAAGCACTCACCTGCAAGGTCACTGCTGGAGAAGACATCAGGGAAGGGGTTATGGGGGAATCATCCAACTGTAAGGATGCCATGGCTGAGCTTAAGCAGAGCTGCAGAGTCTCTGTGACCTCCTCTCCTCTGCTGTCTCTCCTCTAGAGCTGAAGCAGCCGAGCTCATGGAGGGACCTCACCACGAGGATGGAAGAACATCAGGAGCCCATCTGACACAAAGGCTGCTGCTCTGGGCAGGCTCTCAATGGCAGCAGGATGCACCCAGCCCTCCACACCCCACGGTGCAGGAAGCAGCCTCGGATGGGAGCAGAGGAAGGAAAAAGGTGAAACAATGCACGGGGCAGGACATGGAGGTGAAGTAGCAGCACCACCTTCCAGCTATAGAGCTGGGGCCACCTCGGCAGCCACAACCATCACTGCTCAGCCACAGCCTCCACAAGCAGTTTTGCACGTGGAAAAGCACCTCCTGCAGGAGGGAGCTCAGCCAGCTGACCTCCCTCAGTCATAGTCACTTCGTGCTCTGTGCCAGGAGGCTCTTCCCAGTGGTGCCACACTTGCAAAAGCCTCCCCTCCAGGCCACACAGTTTGGGCTCCAGCACCCTGCAGCTGAAAACATCAAATTTCCTTCTCTTAAACACTGCCTCAGCTTCTCCAGTGGGTACAGTCCTGTCCAAGGCACGCAGGGCTCTGACCCCAGGAGCACACAACAGCCACCCTAGGTTCTGCATGAACCAAGGGCTCCAAGTTGACCACCCACCTCTCTCTCCAAGCTTGGTGTGAAGCTCCTGTCTGGAAGCAGGTGAGGAGCAAAGAAGACAGAATTCTGAGCAGGGCCTGCTGTGACAGGACAAGGGGTGATGATTCAAACTCAAAGAGGGAGATTCAGACTGGAGAGAAGGGAGAAATGTTTGACCCTGAGGGTGGTGAGACCCTGGCCCAAGCTGCCCAGAGAGGTGGGAGATGCCCCATTGCAGGGGTCAGGGTGTTCAGGGCTCTGAGCAACCTGCACTAGGTGCAGATATCCCTGCTGACTGCAAGGGGTTGGACTAGATGACCCTTAAAGGTCTCTTCCCACCCAAGCCAGTCTGGAATTCTATGATGATACCTCAGGCCAGAAGACCTAAGGCTTCCCAGCTCAGAGGAGCAAAGCCCTGGGAATCTTCCAGTTCTACAGCCAAAAGGTCCTTACCTGAAGTGCCCTGGGCTGGGGACACAGGGACAGGGGCTGCACTGCTCATGAATCTTCAGTGCTGGCCAAGTCTCTGCCTGCTCACCTGGCTTCCCACCACAGGGGCTCAGTGACCAGATGCAGAACATAACCAGGACAAAAATGGGTCATTCCTCATGGGTTCAGCACAGAAGCAGCAAAGGAGGAAGTGCAGCAGGGTCCCTCTGTGGCAGAGGGAGACTTTTGTGACCCTCACTGGGGTATGGTGGTCAGGCATTGGAACAGGCTGCCCAGGGAGGGTGAGTCACTACCCCTGGAGATGTTCAAGAAATGTGTGGACATGGCACTCTGGGACATGGTTTAGTGGCCATGGGCTGAAGGTTGGACTTAATGATCTTGAAGGTATTTTCCAAGCAAAACAATTCTATGATAAGCCTTACCTGAGGTGGGCTTCAGGCTAACACCACCTCCAGCTGCCTCTCTCTCACCTTTGAACCACTTGTCCTGTGCTTGGGTTTTCAACAGGGAGCCAACAAAGCATCACCAGAAAATCTGCACCAGGTCTAAGGTACAAATGCTGCTCTCCAAGCAGGAGCACTCTGACAGCAGGCTTGTTTTCACTCCTGGAGCAGCTTGGCAAAGGACAAAGCCATTGTTTAAAGCCAGGACACAACCTTGGCTCTTCCTCTGAGCAGTGCCCTGATGGAGCTGCTGAGTTAGAGAGGTCACAGGGATTGCAGCAGCAAGCAGCAAAGGGAGCTCCTCAACTTCTTGAACCCACTTACATTTATCACACAGCTCCAGGGCCTCCCCTCCCACCTGCCCAGAGCTGGGTAAGGAATCCACAGCCCCCTGGCCTCCTACTCTGGATTTGCTCCCCAGCACTGCCTCTATTTCCATGGCAACTTCCAGTCACATCCTTGCTCAGTATCCTTCTCCCTTTCACAGCAGGCCCTGCTCCTCCTTGAGACAGTTCATGGTGGTTCATGCTCCAGCAGACCATGCCTCACCCAGCACCAGCCTGTACAAACAGAACCAAATGACAAGTGTTGAAGCTTGGGTACAGAAGGGGAACCAGGAGAGAGTGAGACATAACCCAGCTGGGTCCTTGTTCAGACTAAGCTCAGAAAACCACCACCAAAAACTTGAGCCTGTTTACACCTTCACAGATTCATTGAATAGTTTGGGTGGGAAGGAAGCTTAAAGATCATCTAGTTCCAACCCTGCTGCAGTAAGCAGGGACACCAGGTGGCTCAGGGCCTTGTCCAATCTGGCCTTGAACACCTCCAGGGAGGGAGCATCCACATCCTCCCTATACCCAGACTGGTCCAATCCCATCTTTGCACACCAGTAGGTACTCTGGAGAAAACTGTGTTCATGGCCAGCTGGCACAGCAGCAGCTCCTCAGGGTTTCTCAGGAAGTGCTGGTGGGTGTGAGCCTGTGCCCTGGACCAGCCCTTTGGCAGAGGAGTTCTCAGATCTTTAGCTCTTGCTGTTTCCTGCCATAAGCCAGCTGTGATTAAAACCTGGTTTTCTGCCCAGAAATAGCAGCTACTGAGACCAGGGCCAAGTCATGCAACATTTCTCAGAGATGTGACCAAAAACCTCTTTCATCATTCCTATAGACTGACTCCAAACAGCTTTGCAGGCACAGTTGCTGCAGAAGGCAGTTGGAGGATTTGAAGCCTTTGTATGGTCCATAGGGGATGAAGTCACCTGTAAGAGAACCCCAGACCCTCTCCCACAGAGTAGAGGTAAGAAGCCCTTGCCACAGGAAGCAAACCTAATGTACTAAATTCAGTCTGACTTTTCTTGTTGAGTTGGAGAATTAGCTGCTAAAAAGTTTACCAATAGAAAGGGGAAGGTCCAGAGTAGGCCAAAGATAAGAGGGCTGAAGCACTTCTATGAAGACAGGCTGGGAGACCTGGGGCTGTTCAGCCTGGAGAAGAGGCTTCAGAAAGACCTTATTGCTGCATTTCAATATCTGAAGGGGACCTACAGAAGGCTGGAGAGGGACTGTTGGAAATGCCTGTGGTGATAGGACAAGAGGCAATGGTTTGAGACTGGAACAGGGAAGATTTAGGTTGGATACTAGGAGAAAGCTCTTCACAAGGAGAGTGGTGAGACACTAGCAGAGGGTGCCTGGAGATGTGGTTGAGGCCCTGTCCCTGGTGACAAAGTCAAACATGAGAAGACCCTGGGCAGCCTGCTCTAGTTGGGGATGTTCCTGCTGACTGCAGAGGGGTTGGACAAGAGGAACTTTGAGGGTCCCTTCCAATCTGACACAATCTGTGAATCCTAACTATTACCTTAGCCTAAAAGAGCTGTTCCAGAAGAGTTTGACAGGCCAAAGGGAAGTGTAGACAAAAGACCTGAAGAGGAGATGGCTCCCCAGACAGAGCTTAGCTGAGGGGACTGGAACAGGGAGTTCTTCACAGAGAAGCTGCCTTGGGAAACACAGGGAAGCAAGGAAAGGAAACAAGCAGCAGACAGGACACAGCTCACACAACAGTAACAGTCATTGTTGTGCAGCTTGGAGCCAACTCCATCAAGGACCTTCCCAGAACCAGTGCATAACCTTGCAGGGAACTTGCAACATCACAGAGAGAGATAAACTTCATGTGCCTGATAGCAAGAGACCAGAGCCAAACACAGCACCAAGCTGCTGTGAAAACAATGAGCACAAAGACATCTTGTAGGGCCAGAGCCTCCTTCCTGCCAGCTCCACTTCATGTTCTTCTCAGACATTTCCTCAGCACCTATTCTGTGATTTCAGCTTCTGCCATAGCTCTTCTTGAGAAGTAGCGAGACAAGAATCAGGAGCACAAGGGGTCCTGGGTGCATGAGGAGTGTGGCCAGCAGGTCTCTGCCTCCTCTACTCTGCCCTAGTGAGGCCATATCTGGAGTACTGGATCCAGCTCTGAACTCCCCAGTTGAAGACACAGGGAACTACTCCAGAGAGTGCAGTGAAGACTCAGCAGATGCTGAGGGGCTTGGAGCATCTCTGTGAGGAGGAAAGGCTGAGAGCCCTGGGGCTGTTGAGCCTGGAGAACAGCAGCCTGAGAGGAGATTCCCTCAATGCTCAGCAAGAGCTAAAGTGTGGGGGACAAGAGGATGGGGTCTTGTCCTGTCATTGGGTACCACTGGCAAGGGGTAACAGGCACAAGTTGGAACCCAGGAGGTTCAAGCTGAAGATGAAACTTCTTTGGCATGAGCATTCTGAAGCAGGCTGCCCAGAGAGGTTGGAGTCTCCGTCTCTGGACATTCCAAACCCACCTGGACATGTTCCTGTGTGACCTTCTCTAGGTGAGCCTGCCTTGGCCAAGGGGTTGGACTGGATGACCTCCAGGGTCCCTTCCAATCCCTACCATCCTGTGACCATGTGAACTCTGCAGTGAAACTGCCATCATTACTCACTGACTATTTAATGATCCCAGAGAAGACAACTGCACTTCCCTGCTGGAATGAGATGCAGAAGCTTTAACTGGCAATCCTTGGAATGAAAAAGAAACACAGCATCTCCTGGTTAACATTGCAGAACTTTATACTGCACTTCATACACTTCAGATAACTGACACCATCATTTGGGGGTGATTGATGCAAATACATCAGAAAACATTTGAAATTAAAACCAAACAAAAAAGTTTATTGGAAGGTTTGGAAAACAGTTGTGTGAAAGACCAACATGTCCAAGACACAATGAAATGATAAAGCCTCTTCCTATTGTTAGGATATAAAAAGGTCACAGTCCCTCAGCTATCTAATTAAAGCAAACATTTATGGCCCAACCAGTTTACTCCCAAGGCTGAGAAAGGAAATGGGGTTGAAAGACTAAAATCAATAGCACCAACACGAGGTGGGCACAGCCCCTGTGGGTCCCAGCCTGTGTCTGTTACAATCAAGCAGGTTAAAAGTGAAGCCAATCTTCACCTGACAAGACCTGGGGGAGCTGAGGAGCTCAAAACAATGAAACACCATCAAGCAATTCTTTGTGCATTCCATCGATGCAAACAACAGAAGCAAGCCAGAAACACCAAAGAGTTCCTGTGAAACTCTGCTGCAGGAGGAAGGGTCTTCAATGGAGGGGTAAGGATGGCAGCTCCATTTGGAACACCCAGCTTCACTTACTTCATGGTTACATCATCTGTGCAAGAGGTGAAGGAGGAGATGCAGGAGTGGAGAGTGTTGCAGGGGGGCCAAGCATCACTTGGCTGCCAGGCAGCAGAGGGCTACACTGCCTTCCGATGGTACTCGGGAGGGGCTACTTCATAGTCGCTGGCGCTGAACAGCGCAGAGGAGTTCTTGGCTAAATACCTGAAGAAAGGATGAGAAGATGAAGTTGCCTCCTTGGAGCCACAGAACCCATGGGGTCTTAGAATGGTTGGGTTGGGAGGGACTTTAGATTAACTAGTCTCAACCCCCCAGGCCATAGGCAGGGAAGCCTCCTACCAGACCAGGATGCTCAAAGCCTCATCCTATCACACCATTATATGTTTGAAATCCTTTCAGGGATGGGGACTCCACCACTGACCTGGGCAGCCTGGAACAGGCCTTGACAACCCTTTCAATGAAGAAGTTGTTCCTCATGTGCAACCTAAACCTCCCCTGGGGCAAATTGAGGCCATTTCCTCTTGTCCTGTCTCTTGTTACTTGGTTGAACAAACTGACACTTATCTCTTTACAACCTTCTTTCAGGGAGTTGTAGAGAGTCTGAATCATAGAATCTTAAAATGGTAAGGTTGGAAGGGACCCCAAGGATCATCTAGTTCCAACCCCCTGCCATAGGCAGGGACACCTCCCACTAGTACAGGTCACTCAAGGCCTCATCCAACCTGGCCTTGAACACCTCCAGGGAGGGAGCAGCCACAACCTCCCTGGGCAACCTGTGCCAGTGCCTCACCACCCTCACTGTAAAGAACTTCCTCCTAACATCCAGTCTAAATCTCCCCTCTGCCAGTTTAAACCCATTGTCCTGTCATTGCAAAACCTTGTCAATAGCCCCTCCCCAGCCTTCCTGTAGGCCCCCTTCAGATACTGGAAGGCTACTATAAGGTTTCCTCAAAGCCTTCTCTTCTCCAGGCTGCAAAGCCCCAACTCTCTCAGCCTGTCCTCACAGGAGAGCTGCCACAGCCCTCTGATCATTTTCATGGCCTCCTCTGGACCCACTCCAACAGTTCCACAATCTTCCTGTGCTGGGGGCTCCAGAACGGTACACAGTACTACCCTCAGCCTCCTGTTCTCCAAGCTTAACAATCCCTGGTCCTTCAGCTGCTCCTCACCAGACCTGTTCTCCAGACCCCCTCATCAGCTTCACTGTCCTTCTCTTGACCCGCTCCAGCCCCTCAGTTTCCTTCTAGGAGTGAGGGGCCCAGTGTTTGTGACACTCTCACCAGTTCCCAGCAGGACTTTCTACTCAGAGATTGGAAGCACTTACTTTAAGAAGTCATGCAAATAGTTCAAGAGCAAAGCCAGGCTCTTCTCATCCAGAGGAGTGTAAGCAAGCATAGCTCCAATCCGAACTGTTTCAGAAGAAGAAGCACTTGTTAGCTCCAAACAGCTTTATCTCATAGTTAAGGTCAATCTAGAACCTCACAGTAACATGTAAAACAGCCCAGGAATCTATTCCAACACAGAAGTTCACCTAAATTCTCTTGACTTACAAAAAAAAAAAAACACACACACCAACAAAACCAAAACCAAGACAAAACAAAAATCAACCTCCATTCCAAGTCCCTGCGTGGCTCTGAACATTTCGGGGACAGAGTAAGGAAAGCACATTTCATAGTGCTCAGATTCCTCAGCTGGCACCCACTGGGACCCAGGACAGGAAGTGGAAATGTTTGAACACTTCTAACTGCTCTCCACCCATCTCTGGATGTCCGACTCACCAAATAACCTCAGCAGGTGTGGAGCACCATAGACTTGAGACATTGGAGCATCTGGGTGATCTGCTAAGATCTCAGCATATTGGGGCCTCTCAAACTTGTACAGCAGTTGAGTTCCCAGCATGACATTGAAGTATTCTTTAATGCCAGCCACCACTTCATTGACTGCATACTCCCTGGTGAGGAGAGAAAACACTGTGAGTCTTGTTCCAGTGACCAGATGGACACAAGGATGAGGCTTGGCTTGGGAAGTGGACAAGGAAATTTGGAGACCTTCAAATGTAGAGCCACAGAAAGAGATGAATTTCAAGACCTTACTCTGAGGTCAGTAAGAATTCAGGCACAGCAAGAAAAGCCTTACTTGTAGTTATCTACTCAAAGTTAACTCAAAGCAGTTCTTTCAAAGCACCAGGCATTAGGTACTAGGTACACTTGCCAGCTCTTCTGTGCTCAAAGTTAATCCCAACTCAAACCAGTTTAAAAAGTACAATAAAAAAAGTAACCAGACAGAATTCCTGCTGATTGGAAGTGGACAATCATCCATCATTTCAGGCAACTGACCCTTTCTAACTCAGCCTCTCAAACTCCTGCAGGCTTCCAACTTCACAACTAACTGAGGAGTAACTGTATAGCAATTAGCAGCGACTCTGCACATCTGAGAAGTAAAACCTTACTCCACCCTGCAAACAGATTTAGAACAGGCATTAGGGCAATGACACAAAAGAATGTTCAAAACACCCTGAGGAGTCAATGAGCTTCCTCTTGAGTGGATGAAAAAAGCTTCACATTTCTAGTTTCTCTCCCTCTCAAAGGGGAAAGAACAAACACACACATCTGGTTTGTCAGGGCTGGACTGCTGAAGCAATTAAGAAAATCTAAGTAATTAGCTTTGTCCATCTGATTCTTCTAAAAGTCATCACTTACCTCCTGTCCTCCTCCATAAGAGTCCACCCAGACACTAATACTTTGCTGACAGCTTGGTCAGCAAGTGCCACTGAATTTATTCACCCAGCCTGAGTTAGAATGGAGGGGTGGGGAACTGTTCCCTTGGCTTCTATCAGATTCCTTTGGGAAAAGGCTTAGGGAAAGTGGGGGAAGCAGAAATGATGTGATAGGGACAATCTTTTGAGCAGAGCCTGTTGTGACAGGACAAAGGGTGGTGGTTTGAACTAAAAGAGGGAGATCCAGACTGGAGAGAAGGGAGAAATGTTTGACATGGAGGGTGGTGAGAGCCTGACCCAGGTTGCTCAGAGGGGGGAGATCCCCCATGCCTGGAGCCATTGCAGGTCAGGTTGTTTGGGGCTCTGAGCAACCTGCTCAAGCTGCAGATGTCCCTGCTGGCTGCAGGGTTGGGGGTGAACTCAATAAGCCTGAGAGGTCCCTTCTCACCCAAACCACTCCACAGTTCCCTGATACTACCCAAAAAAGCAGCACTACATTCTTGAACCACCTCTTTGAAGACTTCTGTAGTCTTCCATCACCTTGGTCTTGGAACACAAAGCTGCACACAGGGCTGGGACATGTTTTCACAACCTTCCTAAATTTTCCACTGGATCCAAGTCCAAGAACAACAGCAGAAGCATTTCAGGTTTGATATGGTTGCTACTTACTTGTTATCAGTATTTCCTCGGGATTTTTTGTAGTTTGCATAATCCTCCAAGATGGAGTCAACATTTTTCTTGGCAGGAAGATAGAAGAGCTGCACAAAAAGCAGAACCAGACAAATACAAAGCTGTCCAGTTGGTGTAGACATTTATATCTGCATATGCTAAGTTTGTATCATCAGAGAGGAGGACATAGCTAGGTTAAAAATAACAAGTTAACATGTTAAGTTTTATTCAAGGAACACCCAGCTCTGTTTTACCCAACTGCTAACATCAACTGCAGCCATGGTTCCACTTCTGCTGCTCAACAGCAACCTGATCATAGAATGGTAAGGTTGGAAGGGACCTCAAAGATCATCTAGTTCCAACCCCCTGCCATAGATAGGCAGGGACACCTCCCACTAGCACAGGTCACTCAAGGCCTCGTCCAACCTGGCCTTGAACACCTCCAGGGAGGGAGCAGCCACAACCTCCCTGGGCAACCTGTGCCAGTGTCTCACCACCCTCACTGCAAAGAACTTCCTCCTAACATCCAGTCTACATCTCCCCTCTGCCACTTCAAACCCATTGCCCCTAGTCCTGTCATTGCAAGACCTTGTCAATAGTCCTTCCCCAGCCTTCCTGTAGGCCCCTTTCAGATACTGGAAGGCTACTATAATGATGATGAACTGCTGAAGTTCAAGAGACAAACTATTCACAGCAAAGCACTCACATGCCCTTGCAGACCTCTACACCAGGCCACAGAGCAGATACAAAAGCAACAGTGACAATCTGCCTGTTCTGTGTGCTGCTTCCCTGGCACCCACAGCTCAGCACCTGGCACTGCTACAGCTGTAAAGCAGAGACACCTGTCGCAAGGTTTCACTGCTTGCAGAGCCTGAGGAACCTCAGCAGGTCCCTCAGGAGCTACTAGAAGGGAAGCCAAACATTTCCAGCAATGATTCATCACAGATTACCTTCCATTTTCCACAGACACTAGGTCAGTTGTATACAGCAAGGCTCAGCAGCAGAGCAAACCCAAGTACTTGGGGCTGGGTTTCTGAGGCAGGTGCCCTACTCCACTTAGCTGTTCTCTTCTCACAAGAGCACTATGGTCTGAGGACATTCAAGGGGGAAAGAAAGAGACCCTTGATTCTCCAGAACTGGGACATTTGATCATCTTCCCTTGGTGAATGCAAATCTTAATCTTGAATCACTAGTAAAGTCAGCCTCCTCCATGTAGGATTGGCACACTTTAAAATCACAGAATAATTTTGGTTGAAAAAAAAGACCTTTAAGATCTAGTTCAACTATTCTTTAAGTCTACCAAGTCTGGTGACAAATCATGTCCCTGAGCAGCACAATTCTGCCTCTTTGAAACACCTCCCAGCATGGGGATTCGACCATCTCCCTGGGCAGCCTGTTCCAGTCTTTGAGAACCCTTTCAGTCAAGAAGTTTTTCTCCTAACATTGTGTAGATGTGGTGCTTGGGGATATGGCTGAGTGGTGGATTTGGAGTAGAGTCAGTGGTTTGCCTTGACCTTGAAGGTCTTTTCTAAATGATTCTGTGTGAGACTCCAGGAACAGAGACAAGACCTCAGAATCACAGTGAGATGCAGCATGCAGCCTATCCAACAACTGTTTTCAATATTATTTTTCCATGCTTCTTCCTGGTTTTAGTTGCAGTTTCATCCAAATCCAAACTGTATTAATAAATCATGACTTAATTCAAAGTGTTTGATTCAGTTAAAAAAAAATTCTAGCTTTGCTTTCTATTTTTAAANCCTATGGCAGGGGGTTGGAACTAGATGATCCTTGAGATCCCTTCCAAACTGGCATTCTGTGATAAATCAAGAAGCTTGGCAGAGATTAAGAATCTCCATCTGAAGCAGTAGCTTTCTATCAGAGCTGGTGAACAACTTAAGACACATGTGGAACTTAGCAAGAAGTGACACCTAAGCAAAGGAGGGAAAACATGTTCCCATAGAGCAATCCTCCATCAGCTAAGCAGAAACACACCAGCAGCACAGAGTTAAAACCACAGAGCTTAAAAGAAGTTTAAATTATTTGCTTTTCCAGCTGGTGCTTGATGACATCAAGTCTAGTCTACAAATTTACACACAACTCTGCTGAGCCACCAGCAACCTTTGGTTGAAATCCAACTCCAATGAGAACTGCCAAGTAAGCCACCAAGCTGCTGTCAAACTCTGCAAGAGATTTCACCACACTGTGCTTGGAGAAAATATCAAACTGTAGTTTGTGTCCTCACCTGTGGTGAGATTGTTCTTGTGACCAATTACCTGCTTTTGCCTGGTGATCAGGTCCCAGTCATCTACCAGCCAAGGTTTCAGCTCTTCTGGGATTTTCACCTTGACTTCAACTCTGTTCATAAATGTTTCTTCCTGAAACAAAAGGGAAACCAGACTAATTAAATCTCTCAGATAACTGTCCAAGCTAACAGTCTCCTATGTTCCTCATTTCACAACACACTCCCCTGCACTGAGCAATGACTGCAGGAATTCCTGAAGGCTCCAGAGGGAACAGCTTCCATTTTCCAAGGCCACTTGGGAAACTGAATTTTGCATGTTGCCCCATTTCCCACTGCAGGCCAAAGCACTGCTGTCTATTTCTGAGCACAGCAACCTTCCCCTTTGCTATCAAACCCCCAGGGGAGGATGAGGAGTACTTACACTTTCAACAGTTGGATCTACTCGAGCCCTCTTCTTCCTTGGAGGTTGAGGAGTCTCACTGGTACTGCTCCCTTCTCCAATTCCTGGAGCTGTACAGAAAGACATACTGCTTAAGAAATCATGGAATCACCTGGCTGGAAGAGACCTTAAGTAAGAAATACCAGTAAAGAAAGATTTAATAGTAAGACCTGGGTTGCTCTCAGCTCACCTTTTCACTTTTCTTGGGTTTCTTTTAAATATTACTTGTATTCTGTAACTATTTAAAGCTAAGCTGAAGATGGAAGTTTCTACACTACAACCAAACTGCTAAGTCTGTATCTGTCACACACTCCAGAAGGATTTTGGGAACCAGCAGCTCAGCAATACAGATCTGTCTCCATCTCAATAAGAAAACCCAAGTCTGACTTCTGAAATGTCAACAGATCCATGGAGACATTGCCTTGCTCCTCATCTCCAAGAGGTCAGAAGCTGGGCAGACTGCAAAAAGGAGTTTGTGTACAAACCAGAAGAGTGTGGATTCCTCCTATCCAAGAAGAAACATCTGAAGTCCACAAGAAGCAACACCAAGGGACTTCAGGAAGCTTAGCTGAGGCAGATTTAAGGCCTCATTCCAGCTAAGAGTCCATTAAAAGATATCCATTCACACACAAAATAAAGGCATACTTACTTTTCTGTTTGTTCTTTTTTGTTTTCCTGCAAGAAGAACACAAATTATTGCAAACAGAGATAATTCTACTTAAAGAATCCAAAGCCAGAAAAATTTGTCCACCAAGTTCAGAACAAGGAGCAAACACTCAGTGACCTTTGGAGTAGTAAGAGGCACATGAACAATGTCATTCAGGATTTTGCATCACAGTTCTGACACTACAAGATTGTTTTCATTTAACAGGTTAAAATGCATCATTTGTGGGGGGGAGAACCACTACAAAGTTAAGCCTACAAGCCCCCCAGAAGGCATGCCAAGAACATGAGTATTTAAAACCAGAACTGACTGACACTTTGGCAAGTAACAGCTACAAGATGTTTCACACTTTCCAAGTGCTGTTGGAAAACTAGACTAGATCTGGAGGTGGTTTACTTCTCTATTTCAGGGATCACTCAGATTATGGGATAAGGAAACAGAAGTGCAGGGAATGATCTGACAAATCTCACTCCAAAGAACTAAATTCCAGTAAAGTATCAGAAAAACCCCCAGAGTTTTACTGCTACAGCAGAGAGGGAAGTTTAAATTCTATCCATGAAGCTGCATGGACTGCCTACAATCTATCAGCAGCTTGTAAGGGAGATCATGATTACATTTGCCACTTAATAGAAACATTTGGACTGTACTAAAGAGCCTTGTCCCTGATATTTACCTTCTTACTGCTTCTAACTTGCACATTTTGTAAAGTCTCTATCCTTAGCCCTCATTTTTAGTCTAAATTGGGCAACACAGCTCTTCAAATGCTAGAAAAACAAACACCTGAAGAAATACAATGCACAGGATATGTAAATATTCAGACAGGCCAGGAGCATCGCAGACAAAACTCAACTGTCCTAACAAGGTGTTTGTGTCATTATCTGACCTTTGCCTGTGTTTGTTATTAGCCAACCTTATTTACTAACCATTTGCAGGATATTTGAATTCAAGGCACTATCAGCCACCTTTCAGTTTGCTCACTGTTAAACAGAGTCAAACCCCCAACAAAAGGAAATAGCAGGTTGTGCGGATAACCAGCACAAGATTATTTCTTTGAAAATCCACTATCTCAAGTGACTCTTTGCTGTGAACAGGGTTTATCAGGGTCAGGAAGTAGGCAGAGTTCCTAGGAAGGTCTGAAGATAGGAAGAGGTTTTTTTATCCAAGCTTTGAGTTGAATAAGCATTAGGCTTAAGCTGTGGGCAGAAGAAAGATCACCTCTCTCCAGCAAGAAGGAAGAGTTGCCAAGTTAAATCACTGATAATGGATTTGTGCACTGAAGAGAAAGTCTTTTCTTCCAAACCTAGAGTAAACAAGAAAGAACAGGCAGTTCTTTCCAGAACTTAAGTCACAAGATGAGAACAGTGTGAAGCATTAGTCTAGAAGCAGAGCCCTAAAACTGGGATGGGCAACATAAAATACTTGAACTAATGCAACTGAGACAGCAAACCACATACGTTAGTGGAGCACAAAGTCTAGCATGACCCACACTCAGCAGGTGCTTCTGCTCTTCTCTCCCACCTAATTCCTTCTATTTCAAGTCACACACCTCTGCTTCCACCCAAAGCAGCTGTTTGCAAAGTCTAAAAGACTTTGCAACTCTGTTCCAAGACAGGGAACAGAGAGAAAGAGTTGCAAACACCAGCATTTGGCAGGCCTGGAAGAATGTTTTTCACTTGAAGGCAGCTGTGCAAGGGGAAGGGTTGCTGTTGTGTTCAGCAACTGAAGCATGCAGTGCATTCCAAAACCAGGAGAAGTGCAGGATCTGCCCGAGAGGCTGTAGCCAGCCCTACTGACAGTGATAAGCAGCACATCTTATCTAAGAGTCAAGCAGACTCTCATTCTGAGGCACAGAGCTGAAGAACACCAGCTGTGTTCCTCACAATAGCAGATCAAGATTTGCATTCTCTTTGTCCTTAAGTGATACAAGATGAAACCTACCTAGGACAGGTTAAAACCCATTCTTTTGTGCCACTTCAGGACTACAACACAACCAGCAAGCCCTGTACTACTGTCTAGATGCATCACAACAGCTTTCACTGACTCCTCTAAATAGCAGCTAGGCTGTGCTTGCTATATACTCTGCTTCTTCACTGAAAGCTGACAACAAAACTAAGAAGCTTCCAGGGAAGCTTCTGTGGAAAGATTTAACTCAAAGCCTGAACAGAAGGGCAAGGTGCTGAAGATCTGGCAGTTCAAACTTAAAAGGATGTCAGACATGGGTCAGAGATCAGCCCTGCTAAAAAGCTCACCCAGAAGGAAAATGAGTGGCTCATGCCACAAGAGTCTTAACACTGAGCTTCCAGTCTCAGCAGCCAAAGCAGGACTGTGTTCATGATCAAATGGTGAGACTAAAAAGGACACCAGAAGAGACAAGACACTGAGAGGCTGCACTCCACCTTGCCACAGTCTTCAGAAGACAAATAGATCAAGTATCTGTCACAGAACTGCAGGTGCCACCTCAAGAAGCCAGTGGTCTTTGCACAAGAGTTGGTGTTGAGGCTCAAAGTGGTTTCTGAGGCATGTCTTGAACTGTCAGCAGAAAACAAAACCAGGTTAGAAAACAGAATTCACAGGCAAATGATAGCAGGAAGAAAAAGACAACCCTGGAAGATTTACTCACTCCACAACACTTAGGAGTCCATGACCAGGCAGATAAAAGCATTGTGGGCAGTAACAAGCATTTTACTGTCCCCAAATCCCATGTGCCTTTAGAAGGGAGTTACAGGTCTGTTAAACCTCCCTGCAACGGTTGGTTAAGGTATGAGCAGCAGCTCCTATGTAGCTCCCACCTGGTCTCAGGCATCAAGTTCAACACATGAAGTGTCAGAAAAAGGAGATCAGACAGCAATTTAGTGACAAGAGAGCTGGAACTGAGCTTTTGGAAATTCAAGTTTTTCCTGACACAAGGTGTGTAGGAATAAAAAAAAGGAAATGAGAATCTACTGTGTTTGCTCAGGCAACCTGACCTTAGAAAGCATACAAGCTAGAAGGTCCAGGGGACTAAGAAGTTAGTTGTGTGCAACAGCTTCTCTACCAGGAGTAACCAGGCAGTAGGGGCTTTCTCAAGCTGGCAGCTGAGGGGAAATGTGGCAGAGGTACAACTAGTGATAAAAGATGAAGCTTGAAAAACTTCCATTAACAGTTTGATTGAACTTTGATTCCAATAGCTGATATCTTGATTCCAGTACCCAAAAGGAAGGCTGGAGAGGGACTTTTCATAAGGATGTCTAGCAACAGGACAAGGAGGAATGGTTTGAAGCTGAGGGAGAGTAGGTTGAGACTAGATCTTAGGAAGAAGTTCTTCAGTATGAGAGAGGTGAGACTCTGGAATAGGCTGCCCAGAAAGGTTGTGAATGTGCCCTCGATGGAGGTGTTCAAGGCCATGCTGGATGAGGCCTTAAGCAACCAAGTCTAGTTGAGAGGTGTCCCTGTCCATAGCAGGGGTGGGAGTAGATGATCTCTAAGGTCTCTTCCAACCTAGCCCATTCTATGATTCAAATTAAAAAAAAAAAAAAAAAAAAAAAAAAAAAA
>WBNM01021537.1:0-27966 GCA_013399055.1 Ramphastos sulfuratus | reverse complement strand
AAAAAAAAAAAATCAATCTTTCCTCAAAAGGATTAATCAGATCAAAGTCCCAAAGGAGCAGACATTAAAACTACAGAAGGATTCACCCTCTGTCCTCTCCTATTGAGCACAGAACAGAATGAGAACAGGCTGCCACAAGATTATGTGCATGCCACAAATCTAAAGGCTTCAGAAGCTGTCAGACCAATATAAGCCAGTCCTACACAAGGTTATTAAACCCATTACATGGATACAGCCTCCAACTCTCAACTCCCTTAATTACAGGCTGCTGGAAGTAGAAAGGGTATTTGGGGGGAGAGCATCGTTCTGGACTTGACTCACTTGATTATCCCTAAATACATGTGTCTGGGGACCATTAGAGAGCAGAAGGGGTGAGGAAAACCTTCAGTGTGAGCTGCTGTAGCCGTTCCAGTGTCATTTCAGCCCTGGACAACTGGCATGTAGGCAGCATTCATCTGCTGCTTGACCTTTGAAGGTAGCTCCTGAGTGCTACCAACTGCTCCAAAGATAGCAGAGGATGCAAGAGACATGCAGCAGGAACAGATGCTTTTGAGTAATACATTCAGACTAAGAACAAGACTCCTGTTGGGAGTAGAGACAACAACTTCCACATTGAGAGACTGTTTTGAGATCATCTCTGATGGACTGCTTGTATATCTATCATTTAAAACAGAAACTGCTCTCAAATTTGTTATTGTCTGACCTTCCCTCCAGAACACTCCCAGCTGTTTTTCCTATTGTCCAAGCACCCTTTAACTCTGACTGTTCACTGATTTATTTGCAAGTTAGTTCTATGAGGCCCATCAAAGGCAGCATAAACTCTCAGAAGCTGGAAATTCAGCAGAACTTCGCATAAAATGCTCTGGAGAAGGCAGGAACTGTAGAGTTATTAATTTTTGGTAGCCTGCTCTAACTGTACAACTATTTTTTTTTTATGATAGCTTCTAGTTATAAGATAAATATTTCACAACTGTATACATCCTGCATTTCATGCATATTTGTTTGATCTAACATGGCTTACAGTCTCAACCTCTTTTTGAGCCACTGGCTGCAGTTTACAGAGACAGACTGAGGACAACAAGAATATGGGACATTAAGAAGCAAGTTCAAACCTCACATTTCTACCACCATTACACAGCAGCCTCATCCCCAAGACTTACAGAAACCAATGATGTTTGTCATCAACCTGTTGGAACAGGTTTCCCAGGGAAGTTGTGTATCCCCCCTTTTGCTGGAGGTGTTCAAGGCCATGTTGGATGTGGCTTTGAGCAACCTGGTCTAGTGGAAGGCGTCCCTTGCCCACAGCAGGCAGATTGGAACTGGATGACCTTTAAGATCCCTTCCAACCCAAATCATTCTATGAAACTATGAATTTCTACCACCATTATCACAGCAGCCTCACTCCCAAAACTTACAGAAACCAGTGATGCTTGTAATCACTTTCTATGGAAGCAGAACCCAGGCTGCAAGTGGAGCAACTTGTGTGACCTTCCAGAAACAGCTTCCAAAGTCTGAAGTCAGGTGTCCTCCCCACTTCTTTTTAAAGAGTGGGACACTAAGTGTATTTTACTACCCTTATTGTCCCCTCTCCCAGCCAAATAGGTGGACCTTGCAGAGAAACTCTCAACTGGCAGGTCCACACTAGCTTTAAAACACAAAATAAACCAAAAGCGACGTAGCGCAGCACTTGTAATGAACAGTGCTGCTCCCAAATCTTACATGAGGACAGCTGGGGACTTTCAGGAGTCTCTGAAAGGAATCTAAGAAAGCAAGGAGATGGGGATTTCAGGATGACCATCCTGGTTTGACAATCCATCCTTAACTCACCGCGTCGATATTGTAGGGGTCTCCAAACAGCAAACTGTATGCGCTCCATCTCGTCTGAAAAATCTAGGCACAATGGGGGTTGAGTTAAGGAGAGAATGTCAGACCTCATCTTAGCCTTCAACAGAATCTAGTTAAGAGTCAAAAATTTACTTACTGAACATTCCTGGAGGAGAATGTTGTGCTTACAGATTATTCCCTTGCCATTATTATTAGGCTAGCTGAAGAATAAAGCTTCACAATCTGTTACCTCTCCCTTAGTTCCATCCTCCAAGAATGCTACAAAAGGTAAATTTTGAGGCCCAAATACTGTTACCCTTTAGTTTCTCCCCCTCCCCACCAGTAACAACCTTAGAGATTTACCACAGTCCAGAAGTTTTGGGTTGGAACAGTATTTTGAGGTGGTTTGGTTTGTTTTTTAGAAGCCACCTTGCCTTTAGCTGTAAGCAGGATGTGCGTAGCAGTAGTTTGGTCAACACCACATCAGAATCACAGCCCTGCATCACTGCTAGAGTAAAGCAAAGTAATTCCTCTCCCTCAGGCTCCAAATAGGAAAGGAAAACAGGGAGAGTTTGCTGAAAGTGGCACAGGTCTAATTTAGGAGGATGCATTGGATGCTGACAGTGACTAGAGACTAGGAGCAAGATCAGTGCAATGAGCAGATGGGACCCTGATGCAAAAGCCTTGACCATGCTGCTCTAAATGACATTCCCTTTCCTTCTTTCCCTTTTTACAACTGAAAATCCACCATCAAGGAATTATTTTTTCCAATCAACATGAGGCAGAAGCTTCAGAGAATGACCTTACTGTCTGGGAAACACCCACCCATGCCTAGGAGAGTGATGACAGCACAAAACCCAAGCCACTCCTCTACTCTCCGGTTGAAACCAGTTGGGGGAAAGACAGACCTGGAAATGTGGTTTCAAGCTCTGGGTTACACAGAGGTTGAAGATGAAGTAATTTCTGCTGTGTGGGTCTCCCTTGGATACAACATCATTAGGTGTGGTTGAGAGGATTAAGCCAACTTGGATTCCAAGCACAGGTTAAAAGAGAACAACTCATCCCACTGCAACCAGCCTGAGCTACTGAGGTGACTAAAGCAGATGGTATGGGGAACCTGATTCTGAAGTTACTGTTGGGATGTTCTCTGCAACATAAGTTGTAGGCATTTACAACTGAGTCATCTCTACCTGGGTCCAATTCAGACAGGACATTAACCCTGCTCCCACTAAAATCCAAGAAGACTAATGTGCAACAGCCCCTTAAGCAGCCAAATTAGCAGTGGTCATAATTCAGATCTGCTCTCATTACATTTTAATGGCATTCATTAGGAAGTGTGTAAACAGATAGTTGGGTTGGGGTTTTTCTTTTCTACCCTGAAATGAAGGCCAAACAAGTCAGCAGGTCCCTGTCAGAGGCCCATCCTGAGCTGACACATCACAGCAAACCAGTGGTGTCAAAGCACCTCAGCAAGAGCCCAATGGGAGGACACAGCATGATGCCCAGATCCATAGGACTTCCCAATCCAGAGGCCAAAAGCCTTGTCTGGGTTTTGACTGACTCCACTGGGAAATCTGCCTTCAAGATCCAGCCCAAAAATCCAACAACTGTGCCCACTCTTCAGCCACTGAAGCATATTCCATAACATAGCTGCCTGCAAATAAGAAATGAAATCTGAGGCTGCTGCCAAACACTGCTCTTGGGAGCTGGTGTCATTTCAGCATGAAGACCAGAATCATAAATGAAGTTAGGAGTTCAAAACACCTCATTAGTCATGGCCATCTTCGTAATTAAGTGAAGCACTACCCCAAAGAGAAGAGTTTCATGGCACACAAACAAAAGGAGGAGAGCTGCACTGACTGAGATTCTGAACACCACACAAACTGATTCTGGAAAAACAAAATGGATGGGATGAAAGTAACCTGACAGTTACATCCTGAAATGACTCTTTCTCCACCCCCCAATAGATGTCTGAGCTTGCTTCTGGTCTCTTAAGATATAAAACCATTTGATAGCATACAGGGGTTTATTTTGCCAAAACTAGCAAAACAAACACTCTTAAGTGCAGTTTTTAGCCACTGTACACAAAGAAGGCAAAGCCTTTTTAAGGATTTGGATCAAAAGTGTTTGGAAGAACTGTAAGAGTCTACACAGAACCCAAATTCACCAAGACACCAGAACATTAGGAGAACTCACCACTTTTTGAGTGTCAGTTCACTAACTTCAGAGTGCAAAAGTAGTACAGAATTGTCTGTTCACTACAAAACACTGCACTATCTGAAGGCAGCTTGAATAGAAGTACTTCAAAACAAAGGCCTTGTTCAGGTCACAAAAGTGAAACAACTTTTGTAGGGGATTGTGTCAGGAACAGTTTTGGTCTGCAGAACCACTCTAAGAAAAACTACTTTTTAAAGCTCAATAGTAAAACTGACAAGCAAGTTTGGGGAGCTTTTTGGGATGAGGTTTTAGGAGTGGGTTGGTTTGTTTGTCATTTAACTAAAAAAGAACTCCTTACACTTCAACATTTTTCTGCTGCAGACCAGAAGTCTTCTTGCCTGGAGCAGCACCTCTCATCTTCCCCTCTGCATATTGTTCCCTTTAAAACAAGAGTAAATTAATAAATAAGACTTTAATGGAAGAGGAGAAAAAAAGGCAGTTTGTTTTCCCCCTCAAAGGAGACCAGGTTATGCAAAACATTTAGAGAATGTCTAGTAAATACAATCAGAGCACAGGATAGAATAGCTTAGAAGAGAAATGGCTTTGCAAATCAGTGTGTCATGAGCAGGAACAGATCCAACTCAATATCAAGAAGATTAAGGCTTCTTCATAGAGTATGAACACCCATTTCCTCCCCACTGCCACCATCCTTCTTATTCTGAACCATGTGGAAGCAACCCATGAAAAACAAAACAGCTTCTCCATAGAAGCATTTCTTTTCAAGATTAGCCTTCATCAAAATCCAACTATTCATAAGCATCCTGAAGCTGAGAGTCTCACCACTTAACATACATTAGGGATGCTGCAGAAGGGTCATTTTTAAGCCACCTAATTTCCACATCAAAGGACATACCTACAGTTAAGGCTGCTCACCAAGCCACCCTTCCCCAAAACCTCAACTCACCATTTTAAAGGTGACTAGCAGTTTGCAGGAAAAAGATCAGAACACTTTTGAGCCAAAGATCTCAAGAATAAAGGAGCACATGAACACCTCTTGAAAGCTTTTCTTTATAGACTCACTAACTTCCTTTGATAAAGAGCTGTTGAATGGAAGCTCTATAGAAAAGGAAATTGATTTACTGACAAGGTTTTGTAACACAAACACTTACTGGTTGGCCTTTTGAAGTTCTTTTTGTTTCTGCAAATTGGTATCCACGTATTTGAGCACTCTGCTTTCTGGAACCCATTCATCCCAGCTGAAAAAGATGACAGAAACAATCAAACCATCATTCCCAACCGTGGGAGAATTGCACTCTATACACAACAGGCATTTAAAAGCTTCACATAAATTGAGACTCAGCTCTGCTTTTGTATCAAGTCTGGCCTAACTAAAAATGTGACTGGCCAAACTCATTTCCCACTGACTGAAGCTGTAAGGATTTGTCTAGGGAAGTGTAACCTTCAGTCATCTCCACAGAGGTTCCCAAACTTGAAGGATGGGCAACTTAGGAGGGAGGGGACAGCCTTTAATTTAAAAGCAATCATCTCAGGGAAAATAAGTTCTCTACACTTATGGGGCATCTGTAGCCATAACTATATCATGAAACAAGTTCCCTTTATCTTTTCCAACATTGTATAGGTTAACAAATTCAGCAATAAGACCTTACTGTAAGAAGAAGAGCTCTGATTTCTGTCTGTGAAGGAAACCAAGATGGCATGAATATTTGAAGAATCTGAAGTGAACGATTTAAGAGAAGAGGTGTTGGGGGAATTGCCATTACCAGCAAGACCTCCACTTTTGACAGAGTGGATTATCTGAGCAATCTGACAATTTCTGTCAAATAAAACACATTAAAAGCAGCCAAGCCATTCTGAATATGTGAGTTTTAGCTCTTCTATAGAGAGAGTTGGGTCATTTTCACTTCGTGGCAATAGCTGCCAGCCTTAGAACATCAGGGTGGCAAAACCAAAACCTGTTAACTAGAGAAACACAGAGTCATAGAATGGTAAGGTTGGAAGGGACCTCAAGGATCATCTAGTTCCAACCCCCTGCCATAGGAAGGGACACCTCCCACTAGTACAGGTCACTCAAGGCCTCATCCAACCTGGCCTTGAACACCTCCAGGGAGGGAGCAGCCACAACCTCCCTGGGCAACCTGTGCCAGTGTCTCACCACCCTCACTGGAAAGAACTTCTTCCTAACATCCAGTCTAAATCTCCCAAAGTTTAAACCCATTGCCCCTTGTCCTGTCATTGCAAGACCTTGTCAATAGTCCCTCCCCAGCCTTCCTGTAGGCCCCTTCAGATACTGGAAGGCTACTCTAAGGTCTCCTGGAAGCCTTCTCTTCTCCAGGCTGCAGAGCCCCAACTCTCTCAGCCTGTCCTCATAGGAGAGTCCTCAGGAGTGTTAAGAGAACACAAGCTTAGCTTCCAAGTGTTACAGAGAAACACAACCAGCTGCACATGTTCCAAGACTATGTTTTTAGTATAGTGCTTTGCTCAGATATTTAAGCCACTTCTCTTACTCCCAGCCTGGACAGCTGCAAGAAACCTTCAAAAGAAGTGTGGTCTAAATGTAGCACATTCTGCTGCATGATAGAGAAACTTTTTGGCATCCTAACTGTTGGTATTTGGGGAAAAAAAACACAACACACCTTCAAAAGTCAAGTACTTAATTAACCAAGGACTCTACATCTAGATATTCAAATTAAGGAGTCATATTGCCCCATAGCATCTAAATCCTGCAGCAATGACACTTTTAATGTAGTTAACTAGCAGCTTGAAGGCAAAAAATACCAAACAACCCCAGACAGTGCAAGCAAGAAAAGCTGGAGTCATGACATCACTTATGGCACCCTTCAGAGATAAACAAGGAGAGGAAGTATCACATTTATGCTGCCTCATTAACAGACAGCATAAGAGCCTGTCAAGTGTTTACAGTAAAATGTTTATCTGTCCATTCTGGGCATGTGGATGCACTTAAAGTGACATATTAAAACATGTTCAGCTTCTAGTCATGTCAGTGAGATCAAGATTAGTGATTGAGAGTCTGCAGCACTGAAAAACACACCAAATAGGGAAGTGTCCTCTGAACAACTACTGAAGTCTGAGGAGAAAAGGAAAAAAAATAAACCAAATTGCATTCCCTAAATTCAAAGTCTTAACAGCAGAAGGATTCAAATGAAAAAGACAAGTGCATAAATGCAATCATGTCATGAAAGGCTTCACCTTTAAAGGGCTCAACATGTATTTATTTCATGGAGAGTCATTCTACAGCAATCTCTCACCTACAATCCTGGTTTTGCAGAGGGTGATGCCTCCCTAACTTTAGCTTAGTGAAACACAGGCTAAGCCAGCTCCTGTGAAGGACTCATCTGAACACAGACCTCAGGAAGGTGTTTTCTCCAAAGCTTTGCTTCCAGAAGTGGTGGAAAAAGTTGAGTAGTGTGTATTCCAGTAGACAGCTCTGCTCCACCTCAGCAGGGCTTGCCTCTCCTCCTCACAAGGAAGTTTTTGTGCTAGGTATTTCTGCCAAGGAGGATTTACAGTAGCTATTTCCAAACCTGAACAGACAGATTCCTACAAACACTCCAAACAGTCTCCTGACACTCTAAGCTAGTTTGTCTATACAACCAAAGCCCTGAAGGAAGGGTTAGGCAATGTTTTCTTTGTGGTACCAGGAATCATTGGTTTCTGTATCAAAATCAATTGATTTCAACTGCAATCTAACTGCAGGGACATGGTAGTGCTAGTCCCTCAAGCTCACATACAAACTGCCAAAGCTCACCTTTGCCCACAAGAGGAAATGAAGCAGCTGCTTTCATTTCATAAAATACTTACTTTTTATTCCAACCACTGTAATGGATAAAGTATTTCACTTGCTTGTCCTTTATGGCAACCTTTACACACTGGAAGAGAGCAGAAAGTTCAGTCAGTGCCAGTGAGCACAAAGAGCTGAATGAGTTTTACTGGTTTAGCTTTGAGTCGGAAACATGCAGAGGTTTCCACGCAAGCAACTGACACCAGCAGCCATTTCAGGGCAGAAAGGAAGTTCTCTCCCATTTATGGATCTGGAAGGGTTGGGCAAACAAGCAACTCTCAGCTGTCCTCAGACACCTGAGGAAAAGCAACTTGGTTGAAGTGTGGCAGCAGAGATCTGCAACTAAAGCAGGAAAGGACACTCCCGCTCCTCCAAGCCACAACTCTGCAGTGCATGGTTTCTGCAGTTAAACCAGAAGAATTCCACCTTCTCTGTCACTTTAATCCAGCATTACCTTCTGCAGTGCTGTCCCATCTGAAGACCACCAGTTGTGCCCACACCTACACCTCTGAGGAAACTCAGGCTGCAGCTAAGCCACTGCTTCATGCATGAGCACCAGCACAGAATGATAATGGTTGGAAGGGATCTCTGGAGATTATCTGGTGCTCCATGGGCACGAATGGTTCCTGGTGTTCTGGGAGCACAAGGGTATCAGATCTTCAACACACAAGACCACTTGGCCTTCAGTAGTTTACCAAAAGAGCTTCATAGCACCACCAGGGTTTCTGATTTTTGTTCTTATACATAGCTCCAGGATTCAAAACTTATTTCACACATTATCAGGCTTTTGTTCATTTAACTTTCAGTCCTTAATCCCACACAGTGAGGCAGAACTGATACCATTCCTTATTTTCTTGGGGAACAGTCAGAGGTACCTGCAGCAACCAGCCACACATACCTTGGCTTCATAAAGGAGAGGTCCATGAAAACAAAGCACTCGTTCACCTGAAAGAAAGTGGCAGATAAACATCTTAGACATGTGCCACTTTTGCAAAATGTGCCACCAAGTACAACACAGAAGGACTCCCAGTGCCAGCCCAGAGAGAAATGCAAAGGCAGGTCCTGATGTGAGAAGCAGGCTGGGGTTTGAGGAGTAAATTCACTCTCAGAGAAAAGGATCAGAGCTCAGATTATTTAGGCCACAGATTCCTGAGGAGCTCCCCGAGGAGCACTCATACAAGGACAGCTGCATGCAAACCACATCCAAGCCTGCCAGAGTTCAGCAGAAGGGTTGGTGACTTCAGCCAGCAATTGGCACCAAAACTAACGTCCCTGCACACACTTCCAGTCACTGCCAGCTTCAATTAGAGACACCCTTGCATCCCATTGTAAGCTGGGAACAGAGAACTCCTTCAAACCCTTGACTGGCAGATGCAGACACCAAGGCACAGGGGTTCAGTGCAAATGGACTTCTTCAGGCTCAGCACTGGGGCAGTAAGCAGCTAAATCTGCTTTGCTGTAAGGCTTCTCTAGCCTTTGTGACACTGCATTTTGATTCAGAGCAGGAAATCAGCTCTCTAAGGAGGTGTCACCTCTGCATCTTCAGCTTCTGCTAAATCCAAGTGTTATTATTAGCACTCCTTTTCCTGCAGGAAGCACACCAGGTATTTTTAGATCAATGAAGTCAGAAAGAGAAAGACCCAAACACTGTTCCTCCCATCTGAAGAATGTCAACTCTCTGCAACAGCAAGAAAAATTGTCCACCTTGTGGGTTTTAAGTAGGAAGAGCTTGTTCTTCAGTCTGAGGGTACTTTCCCTTCAACAGCTAAGCCTTTTTGTGGTGGGAATCTGAAGGTACTTCACACAGGATATCTGAGTCCAGATGTTTCCTTCTTGAATACTGCAGGACCTCACCATTTCAGAGACAAGCCACATAATGCAACATACACCCAGCTCCTGCCACCATCTCCAGGACATACAGGACAGAAGAACACTGTCTAGTTCCCACATGCAGGCTGTGCAGTACACACCCATACACTTCTTGAACACATCCAGGGCAGCCTGTTCCAATGCCTGACCACTCTTGAAGGAAAGAAATTTCTCCTGACATCCAAACTCAACCTCCCCGGCACAATTTCAAGACATTTCCTCTTGGCCTATCACCTGATACTAGGGCATCTTACATCTGAGGGTCTCCTACATTTGCTTTAGAAGATGAAGAGCACCTTAAGTACCTACAACCCTTAATTCAGCTGCCTCAGTGCTGATCTCATTTCTCACTCCTGCATAAATGCCTCAGTCCCCTCATTTTAAGGGGTACTCATAGTACAACGTTCCCATTTTTCTAGCTCTTCAGAGGTTTTCAACAAATCAAATCTCCTCCTCACCTTTGGCTGTGTGAAAAATGCCAATATGGTTAACTTTTGAACTTGCCTACCATCGTTTGATGCTGCAATCAAAGCAATTCCCATATGTGGTTCTGTGAAAGGTCACAATCAAGCATTTGAGGCCTGGAGGAAGCTTTATTCACAGCACTTGTCTTCCTTTTAATGTTACAGCTGAGATAAAAACCACTTACATAGTGGAAAAAGAAGCCTAGAAATTACAAGTTCTGAACTAAATTCAGGTTTTTACATTCCTCCAGCCATGAGCATGATTTCAGCCTGGAATTCTGCTTATGTTTCAGTTTCTGCAGTTCACTTGATTTCATATTAATTATTAAAATGTGAAAAGGTTTAAATCCTGATTGTTATAACATTAAACATATTCAAACCTTGATTATTTCTGTAGGGTTAAGAGTACCACTAGTACTACTAAGGCATGGCATAATGATGCACAATTGCACATATTCTGACACCAGGAGACATGGAGAATACATAATTGTGGTGCTGAAGCTTCCCAAACTGGCCAGCTCCCAGCCATCCTTCTGCTAACTGTGGCTGGAAGGATACATCAGAACTGGGTGGAAAGTCCTGCTTAGAAGTCAAAGTGAGGGACAGGCAGATAGGAAAAAGGCAAAGTGAATTTTCATTTACCACTGCTTGATGCTTCCATTTACATATGTTAGTGCCAACCACAGCTATTATCTAAAAATCATGATGCATGCAAAATAAATCTCGCCCAAAAAACCCATATTCCTAACCCTTATTCACCTGAAAAAAAAAACCTGCTTTGTGGTAATTATGGATCCCACCACAACAGCCAGCCGCAGTCCAAGTGCTGCTCTGTGAATCCTCCTGCAGGAGGATCCCTAACTCAGACCCTTTTGGGGAAGAGTAAATAATAAGCATGTTGCAGACCCAAAATCCTGACAGTCTTAGGAGATTTCAAAAGCTTTAATGCCCATGAATGTCCATGCCTGCAAGAAAATGGAGCAGATTTAGCATGACAGGGGATAAGAAGGCTTCCTGTCTTATTGATAGGGAAAAGGAGGAACAGGAAGAGAGACAAAAACGATAGGAATTTTTTTTTCCACATTTTCTCACATTGTTAGTGCTGCAAAAGCTAAAACCAAGCGCTGAGGGCTCACAAACACCGAGTCCAGAGCTGGCCTGGCTGGCGGCCTCGGAGGACACCTGCCCCAGAGGCACAAGCCCTGCGAGCCGCAGCTCTGCAATCAGCCGCTGCGCTATTAGCGAGCTGGCCGAGGGCAGAGGCAGCCTGCAGCGAGGGCTGGCCGGCTGCAGGGTGACAGTTGGGACCTGTCAGCAGCCTCCCTACCGCCAGCCCGGGCCCGTTCGTCCCCGCCGCCGATCCAGGTCCCGCAGCCTCACCTGGCACCAGTAGCATTCGCTCCTTTCCCCTCCCGTTAAACCATTTCCTTTGTCTCTTTCTGGCCCACCCACCGCCGCCCTCCAAGGGAAAGGAACGGGCTGAGAAGCGGTTGAAAGCCGCGATTTCGAGCGAGGGGAGAGGCGCTAACGGGAACCCACCACCGGAGGCCGGCGTTAGGTCCCCAGAGCCGCCCAGGCCCAGCCTCTCACCCCGGCGAACTCCCCCCCGCCCCCAACCCTTGCCTTGCCGCCCGCTCCCGACCAGGCCTCAGCGCCCTGAACCTCTCCCGCCAGGCCCCTTCACGCCCCTGGCCAACCGCCCCCCGCTGCACTCACCCTCCTGGAATTTGGGCTTGGGGTCCTGCTTGGGCGCCATTTATAAGTGGCTCTGCCTCCTCCCGCCCCCCTCCCCGCGGGGGCCTCACCACCTCCGCCGCATTCTGCGCGGCCGGCCCCAGCCCCTTCAGCTCCGCGCAGCCGCCGATGGCCTCCCCCGCCCTCTCCCGACGCACGCTGGGAATTGTAGTCTGCGGTGGGGTCAATCCACTTCCAGACCCCGCCACTACCACTCTCCGGAGAGATAAAGAATGGCTTTGGATTTTGTTGTTAGCTGCGGGGGCCCCTAATGAGACGGGAAAAAAGAAAAAAAAATTAAGGAAGGAGAGAAAAATGTAATGCGCCCAACGTGGGGCTCGAACCCACGACCCTGGGATTAAGAGTCCCATGCTCTACCGACTGAGCTAGCCGGGCGCTGTGGTCACAGTTTCTCCTCCACGTTATTTGTTAGCGTCATCCCTAGCTCATTGTCTGACTCAGTAGTAGATAGTGAGACTGCAGGTAAGACGTGCCACTACAGAATTAGGGAATCGTTTCGGTTGGGAAGCACCCTTACAATCTATCAGCTCGTCCTCTAAAATTTGCTGGGATGAACGAAGTTCTGGGAAGTCCTGCCACCAGAAGTATCTCAGAATCCTAGCATGGGAGGGGCTGGAAGGAACCTCCATGGATGGAGATCATCCAGTCCAACATCCTGCCAAAACAGGAGCACCCACAACAGCTTGACCAGCATCACAATGGCCACCTGGGTTTGGAAGATCTCCAGACAAGGAGACTTCACAACCTCTCTGGGCAGCCTCCTCCAGCACCTTCACACCAAAGAATGCACTCCTCATCTTCAGATGGAACCTTCTGGATTCCAGCTTCTGCCCACTGCCTCTTGTTCTGTCACTGATCATCGCTGACAACCATCTGCCCCCATCCTCTTGCCCCACACCTTTTAGCTCCTGTTGAGCACTGAGCAGATCCCATCCCAGGCTGCTCTTCTGCAGGCTCAACAGCCCCAGGGCTCTCAGCCTTTCCTCCTCACAGACATGCTCCAGGCTGCTCAACATCTTCACAGCCTCTGTTGGACACTCTCCAGTAGTTCTCTGTCTCTCTTGAACAGGGCAATCCAGAACTGGAACCAGGATTACAGATGTGGCTTCACGAGGACAGAGTAGCGGGGATGAAGAACTGGAGAGGTATCCCCTGACCTGCTGCCACACTTCTCTTTGTGCACCCTCCTCTCCCCAAGCTACACCACCAAAATAGCATTCACCCCTCAGAAGAAAGCTTTGCCCTTGGTGGACATGCAATAGGTTGCTTCGATGGCCACAAGAGGACATTTTTGTCCATGCAGTGCTTCGAGATCATTATCACCGGCAGCTTTGTGCTGGATGGAGCACAAAGACAGAGGCTTCGCTGCCCTCCCACCGCGGCCATGGAGTTCCGAGGTCACCGTGTTAGCGAAGCAGGTCACGGTGTCCACGTGAGTGGAGGAACAGGTCAAGGCAGGAAAGAGTCAGTCACAGAATCCTAGGTTGGAAGGCACCTTGAGGATCATCTGATCCAGTCTTTCTCACCCCAAGCCTGGTCTACAGAAGCTGGCTCAGCTCCTAGCCAGCTGAATCTTAGCTATGTCCATTGTTGGGGACTCCACCACTTCCCCGGGGAAATGATTCCAATGGATTATGACTTTCTGAGCAATTTTCCTCTTGTATGCTATCAGAATCACCCCAGTCTTTTCCACGTGACTCCCTGCGGAAAGGGAATCTCCATCTCCTCTGTAGCTACACTTTAACTATCAGAATATAGGATTTTTCTCCAGACCTGGGAAGGAAGCCACGTCTCCTGTCCTCACTTGCCATCACCAAGTAGGAGAATTATCCCTTTGTGTTACTACTGCTCCGCAGTTACAATGAGGAGAAACGACTGCAGAGGGCACCAGCAAGCCACGGAGTGAGATTACAACCAGTAAATGTCACCTGCGTGGTGAGGAGCATCCCTACCCTGGGCTTCTTGGGATGGGCTCCACATGTGGGCACCCCACACAGCAGCTCAGCTCAGCTCCGTTTTTCCCAGACAGGACGTACAAGATTGAAATTAGAGAATCATGGAGTGGTTTGAGTGGGAAGGGACCTTTAATGCTCATCTAGTCCAACCTCCCTGCAGGCAGCAGGGACATTTGCAATTAGAAGAGGTTGTTCAGAGTACCAACCTGACCTGGAATACTTCCAGGCATGGGGCATCTCTCCCACCTCTCTGGGCAACCTGGGCCAGGTTCTCACCACCCTTAGTATCAAACATTCCGTCCTTCTCTCCAGTCTGAATCTTCCTCTTTTAGTTTCAACCCATCGCCCCTTGTCCTGTCACAATAGGTCCTGCCCAAGGGTCTGTCTCCCGACTTCTGATTAGCCCCTTGGAGCACTGAAAGGCCACCGGAAAGTCTCCCTGGAGCTTTCTCTTCTCCAGGCTGAATATCCCCCAACTCTCTCAGCCTGGCCTCACAGCAGAGGGCTTCCAGCCCTCCCAGCATTGTTGCTCCCTGGAGCCTTACTATTAACCTTTCTGTCCTGCTTTGGCTTTTCTGATGCTCAAGGATGGATCCCAGAGGGTCTTTTCGAATGATTCTATGATTCTAAAGCTGGCCTTGTGGAACCTTTCTGTGAAGGGCCAGGGGGTTTATGAACAAGGGAACATAAACCCATCTCTTCATAGCTGCAGAGACATGGATGGATGTTGTGAGCTATTCCTGGTCCCTCTGGACTTTGCTGCCTCACTGCATGCTCAGGTCACCGAGTGGAACCACATCCATTACCGGTTGTTGATGAAGGACTGATGACCCTTCCTCCTCTTTGAGGATTAAAATATTCCAGCTGAGATCATCTGGTCCAGACAGAAGCACTTGGGTAAGAGAAGGGAGGCTGCAAAACGCAGGTGCTGTGACAAGGAGCCGCAGCTGCTGTGTGAGATGCGGAAGCATTTGAAGTGTTATTGTTAATAGATATTGACACAAACAACCTCCTCCAGAAAATGCCTGCTGCTTCCCCCTTAACGAGCTCCCAGTTCCTTCCTGTCTCCAGCTCTGGAAACGTCTGGAGGTGATCCGGCCAGGCACAACGTCTCATATCTAATCTGAAGCCAAAAACCTCTGGCTCCTCTCAGAGAAGCTTTCAGGAGATCCTGAAAGGATCCTTACACAGGTCCTCCTGCTACTCTGGGATCAGGAGGAGTCTCAAAGTGCTTGTGAGCACCATCCTGCTGCTGACTGGTGGGACACTGCTGCTGGTCCTCATCTCTCTGTCATCCATCTTGTTTTCCTACCTCCCGGTTGACCATCTCCTGGTCACCCAAGTCCCTGTCATTTAGATGAGGTAGCTGTTTAAACTATTCCACTTTCCATCTTTTCTCCAGGAAAAAGCAGCCCTGAAGGACAGCCCTTGAGCAATCAAAGCCTGGAGGAGACTCTGGGGCTGAGGAGCACCCAGTATCTCTTCCCGTCAGCAGCAGTGCTGATGCTACCACATCAGCCTCTTTCCACTACCCAGGCTGAAGCCACCATGTTTGTTGATGTGTCCTCAGTTTCAACAGCTCCACATATCATTTGATTTTCCACATCTTCCCCTCCTTGGAGAAGCCTCCATGGTGGAGCTGGCTGAGCTCAGCTCAAGTTTCCATCTGCAAGATGCTTCCTTTGACTAAGCTGTGCTGATGGACAAGACCTTGGGCTCTGCTTCTTTAAGAGGGCTTCATTAACCTTTCCAAATTTCTCCTGCCCCACCATCATCATATGGGGACAGGCCTTGCCCAAGCAGCCCAAAGCCCTGAGGCAAGTAGTGATACAGATTTTCGAGCTGCAGAGCAGGGTGCTTGGTCTCACCACATTCTTGTCCTCCTTCTAAGCCTTTGTGGGCTTAACACCATCCTCAGGCTCCTGTTATAGCCAGAAGTCTTCTTCACAAATTCCCTGCTGGATCTTAGCCTAGTTCTTTTTTGTTACCCACTAATCAGAAGCTGTAAGATTTTTGTCACAGAATCTCTGAATCCCAGCATGGCAGGAGTTGGATGGATCTCTGCAGATCATCTAGTCCAATCCCCCTGCTAAAGCAGGGGCACCCACAGCAGGTTGCCCAGCATCACAATGGCATGGGGAGTTTGGAAGCTCTCCAGAGGAGGAGACTTCACAACCTCTCTGGGCAGCCTGCTCCAGAGCTCCAGCACCCTCACACCAAAGACCTTTCTCCTCTTGCTCAGGTGGAACCTTCTGGCTTCCAGCCTGTGTCCACTGCTCCTTGTCCTGTTGCTGGGCACCGCTGACAAGAGTCTGGCTCCATCCTCCTGTCCCCCACCTTTTATCTCTGGCTGAGCATTCATCAGATCCCCTCTGTGGCTGCTCTTCTCCAGCTCAACAGCCCCAGGGCTCTCAGCCTTTCCTCCTCACAGACATGCTCCAGGCCTCTCAGCATCTTCAGAGCCTCTGTTACCACATCATTACCTTCAACAAGACACTGTCACTGAGCTGAGAAGTAAAGAAACTGAATAGAATTAGTTCGGTTCTAGCTCAAATCATGCAAACAACTCATCTGAGCGAGGAGACGTAGCTGCGGTGTCAGTTGTGTTGCGCAGTTAAACTTGCTGAGATTTGCATAATAATAATTCCTGCCTTAAAAACCAGCCCTCAGCTCCACTTAACCCAGTGCAGACAACCCAGCTGCTGCTGGGAGGTGACCCAAGCTGCCAGAACAAAACTTCCTGTAGCCTCCAACAGCTCTAGTGAAGAAACCAGATGTTTTCCAAAGGGGCCAAGCAAAAGCGTGCGGCCAAAGGTCAGCCAAGCATTGACCCCACCCCCACCTCGGTGGTGGGAACCCTCTCCTCTGCTGCGTGTCAAGTGAGGCATGTGAGTGCTGCAGCGTTGGTCCTCAATGGGGTCTTTCTGAAGTAATGAACCAAAAGTATCTTAGAATGACAAAGGGAATGTGTCCCAGTCCCCAGGCATCCTGGACCTCTAATGACAAGCATGAGTTAGGGCTTTTCTTCTGCCTGCACTGCTCAGAGCCAGGGCTCTGTAGGGGAGTTTGGAGGGCACAGCTCAGCTGGGGTGTCCAGTCAAACACACAAACCACACACACACATGTGTTCTCAACGTGCTCAGTGCACCACCAGCATGGTGGGCTCCAGGCTGCTGCACTTGACTGAAGGATACCAGCCAGAGAGGTCAGGGACCTCTGTGATGGGAGCTGGCATAGTCCTGATTTTCTGTTTTATTGAGTTCAGTGCCCTCGTGAAGTTCAACAAGGGCAAGGGTAGAGTCCTGCACCTGAGGAGGATTCCCCTCCCTGGACCTGCTGCCCACACTGCTGGACATGCCACCTGGGACATTAATGGCCTCATTAATGTTTATAAAGATGTAAAGGGTGAGTGCCAGGAGGCTGGAGCCAGGCTGCCCTCGGTGATGCCCAATGACAGGACAAGGGGCAATGGGTGGAAGCTGAGGCATAGGAAGTTTCATGTAAACATGAAGAGGAATTTTTTCCCGGTGAGGGTGACAGATCACTGGAACAGGCTGTCCAGGGGAGTTGTGGAGTTTCCCTCTCTGGAGATATCCAAACCTGCCTGGATGCGTTCCTGTGTGATCTGGTATAGGAGATCCTGCTCTGGCAGGGGGGTTGGACTGGATGGGCTTTCGAGGTCCTTTCCAGCCCCTGACATTCTGTGATTCTATGACATGGTTGGGTGTGGGCTGAGAGCCCCATTTAGCCCCATGATAGAAGCATGGGATGACTGAGAAGGAAAAGAGGTCTGTCCACAGGCTCTTGAAACATCCAAATTTACACCATACTGCAAAGGAATAAAACACAAATGGTGAAGTCGTGGCTTGTGTTTTACATACAAATTACACACAGGAATCGCCTCTGTCCTGGGCTGAACCTCCTTCCTGACAGCAGAGGTGAAGGCAGAAGAACCTACATGCAAATTAGGTTGCCATCATGGTCTCCCCATTTTTGGTCATCCCCCATAGCCTGAAGAGCAATATGGAAAGGAATCCCTACCTAAATACACCTGATCCTCTTCTGGGGACCAACCCAACAGCAAATCTTCCCTAAGACAGGGAGGGGTTAACATGAGATGCTCTTGGAGCAACTCGTGCAATGCTGGATATCCTAGATAAAAGCATCAGCTAACCTTAACAGAGGTGAAGCTACATAAGCAGGAAAAAAGAAGGGCTTTAGCTGTAAGAACACAGGAGAACGCCTTAACCAACCATTACACTGAGTATGGAAGTCCAGGGACCTATGTCTGGAGCAGCTTTCCCCTCTCCCTCACAAACAGAGGCAGGGGAATGCATTGCTGGACTCCAAACCAAATGCTGCCTTGGTGACCCTAACCATCCCTTCCACCCCAGGGTGACACGAGCATGGCTTGGGCAGAGAAAGGCAGCAGCAGGGAGATGAGGGGATGGAGCCTTGGAGCATGCCATGAGCCCTGGACTCATGGGGGCAACTGAAGATGCTATTTCCTCCTCTGCCCTGTCCCCGTTCCTCAAGCTGTCCAAACTTCAGTGAGTAAACATCGCAACGAGAAGCACAGATAGGGATTGCCAGCTTCAAGTTCTTAAAGGTAAAACCCCCTGACCCAAGGGGTGGGTGGTACTGGTGGAATGCCAGATGTTCACTTCATATACATACAGATGACCACAGCCATCAGGAGTCCCGTGCTGGCCAGCCAACACCATTGAGAGGCTGCAAACGTCAAGTGATAGCACCATAACCATTTCTGAGAGGTCTCCCCCCAAATTATTGCTGCGTCTGGGTTTGCCTTCCCCAAAATATTTCCCCACCGGCCACCCAGTGGCAGCACGACCCTGGTGGAGGGTTCTGGCTGCCCCAGCACCTGCCCAGTGGGAGCAGCACACCCAGCCCACACCAGACCTTATTGTTCAGAGCGATGGTTTGAGCACCATTAGAGTGTAGGACAAGTAAAAGACATCAGGGCTTGCCCTGGTTGGAAACAGCAGCACCAGGTGGCTCACAGGTGGCAGAGACACAAGTCCTGGCTGTGACCCAGCTCATCGCCACCACCCCCACCACGCTGGTCCGGGAACCACCACAGGTCCTGGTGCTTCTTGCCCTCGGGGATGGTCCTGTCACCTCCTGGATGCCCGCTCGTCCCCACGGTCCCGGTCAGGAGCCGCGTCGTGCCCGTGCTGGCGGCAGCTTTGGCAGCACTGGAGGTGGACCGTGGGGAGGTGGCATCTGCCCAGGACACGCAGGGTCTGGCAGAAGGCGAAGGTCAAGCGGTCGCGCTCACAGACGAAGCCTGGAGGGGAGGCAGAAGGCAAGGACAGGGTTAGCACTGGAGTCACCAGGGTGGTTATCAGCTGTTTGGTGTCCATATTAGCATAGAACCATAGAATTGTTGGGGTTGGAAAAGACCTGCAGGATCATCAAGCCTGGCCCTTAACCCAGCACTGCCAGGTGACCACTAAACCATGTCCCTCAGCACCACATCTCCATGGCTTTTAAGGGATGTAGTTGGCAAAGAGCTCAGCAAAAGCAAAGCCTGCCCGCACCTAGGGACTCAGCACCCTCCTCCTACCTGCCAGCAGAAACACCACCACCTCTGCTGCTGTCTGCACTCCTGCAGCCCCTTCCCGAGGTAAAGAAAACATTTGGGAGTACAGGACAGAGCCTGGGGCTTGCTCCCCAGGGAGGAACGTCCATGCTGGAGGACTGGGAAAAGTGACAAACGTCCCCACAGTGACATCTCCTCCCAGTGCCAGCCCTTCCCAGCAGAAGACAGCAGTAGGATGATAGCTGCTTTTGCTCTGAGTTGTGTTTAGGTTATTTTGAGAACCTGCATCATCTGCTCCACTTCCTGCAGGTGTCTCAGACCTTCAAAACAACATCAGCACTGCTTGGAGGATGGGCTTTGTTTTGGGAACTGCTGCTCAAGGGCCAGCACCTGGTCCTACTAGGGGCACAGCACCCAGGCCAGCTGCAGCCATGGTGGTCATGGTGGTGATGGGTCACAGCCTGGCTGAGTCACTCGTGGGCTGAGCAAACTGTCTGCAGAAACTGCTTCCTCTCTGCAAACAGCCTGGACATCACAAATCCCTCTCTCTGGGGCTGGCAGTGCCACATTGGGACATTTGGTTTGGTGCTTGGTGAACGATGCAAGTGTTGTCCCAAAGAGAGCTCCTCCTTGGGGTGCCATAGGGCAGAACATCCCACCACCCTGAAACACTCTCACAGCTCCCGCTGCATGCAGATCATTGTGCTGGGCATAGGATCTCAGGCTGGTTTGAGTGGGAAGGGACCTTTAAAGGTCATCCAGTCCAACCCCCTGCAGTCAGAAGGGGTGTCTGCAGCTAAAGCAGGCTGCTCAGATCTCCAAACAACCTGACCTGGATGGCTCCAGGGATGGGGCATCTCTCATCTTTACAGGCAAGCTGTGCTAAGATCTCATCACCCTCAGGGTCTATCCAGTTCTTTTAGTTTCAAACCATCACCCCTTGTCCAATCCACACTCCCTGATAAAGTCCCTCACCAACTTTCTTCTCAGCACTTTTAAGCACTGAAAGTTCACCAGAAGGTCTCCCTGGAGCCTTCACTCTCTCCAGGCTGAACAACCCCAACTCTCTGTCCGTCCTCCCAGCAGATGGCCTCCAGCCCTCTCAGCATTGCTGTGGCTTCCTCTGGCTCTGCTCCAACAGGTCCATGTCTCTGCTATGCTGAGGACTCCAGAGCTGGCCCCAGCACTGCAGGTGATCCATTGGATCACAGCTCTCCCCTGCCCCAGCAGCTCCCAGCTCCATCACCACTCAGACCAGGCTCAAACAGGCTCCAGCTCAACTGGGTGCCAGCAGCACAGCTCCATCCCCACACACCTTGTTTAGAACAGAGATGGTTTGCTTTCTTCTGTCATTTCCTTTGCTACTGCACATCCACCCAAGCCTGTGTCTCACGGAGCCTCCACTTGTGAAAGACTCATTTCAGTTACATCAGCTCTGGCTGATTTATCTCCCTCAGTGGTGGATGTGTGGGACTGGAACCCCCTGGTCCTCCTGCTTTCCATCTCCAGAAAGGATCACACCAAGTGGATACAGAAATTGGGGGAGAAAACAGACTTTTCATAGAATCATAGGATCATTAAGGTTGGATGAGGCCTTGAGCAACCTGTTCTTAGAATCATAGAATGGTAAAATTGGAAGGGACCTCAAAGATCATCTAGTTCCAANTGCAGGACGCAGCAGATGCAGGACGCAGCAGATGCAGGGCAGAGAGACTTTTCCCCCTGTTTGGGATTTCAGCCCCATCCCCAGCCCATCACAGAGGAGATCACTGGACTGGTCTGAAGCGAATTCTCTGTTTCACCAGAGGTATTTTCTCTCCTCCTCTGCAACAACAGCTCCTCCTGCCTGGCCATTACATCTCTGTGCCCTGAAGAAACCACTGGACACAGAAGCTGCTCCCTGCCAGCACAGACTGCGACCAAAGCTGGATCCCAGCCCCACATCACATTCCCAGGCTGGGACTTCAGGGGATAATGTGGTTTTTTCCTTCTCTTTTCTTTCCTGCAAGAGTTGGCAGGCATTGCAACAGGCTGCCCAGGGAGGTGTTCAAGAAACATGTGAACATGGCACTTTGGGAGATGGTTTAATGGCCATGGTGGTGTTGGGGTGATGGTTGGACTCAATGACCTTAGAAGTCTTTTCCAACCCAAACAATTCTGTCTTTCTATTATTCTTCACCTTTCACCAGAAGAGGTGAGACATTGCTGTGAAGCTCAGAGAGGGTCAGGCATGTCCACAGATGTGCCATAAGAGCCCCAGAGTTGGTCAGGAAAAGAGCAGTGTTTGCCCATGAGATGCTCCATCAGCATCCCAGGGATGCTGGGAACATCCCTGTGACTCCAAGCATAGTGTCCCCAGAGCCCTTTCGGAGTGGGGCACTTGAGCAGACCCATACAGATGTTCCCCTGTGTACCTGCTGCAGGACAGGGGTGGCCCAAGCTGGGACAGCTCTGGAAAATGAGATGAGTTGATGCTCCCCATGGTGGACACGTGGGATCGCTGGTCCAGCAGCAATTGCCCTTCATATACTGGGCACTGGTGAGGCCACAACCTCCAATAGTGAGTTTGGGCCTCTCACCCTAAGGACATTGAGATGGAGTGGGCCCAGAGGCAGGCAGAGAAGCTGGTGAAGGGTCTGCAGAACAGGTCTGGTGAGGAGCAGCTGAGGGACCTGGAGAAAAGGCGGGTGAGGGGAGACTTTCTGGCTCTCTACCACTCCCTGAAAGGAGCTCGAAGCTAGGTGGGAGTCAGTTTCTTCTCCCAAGAAACAAGTCAGAGGAAGAGAGGAGATGGCCTCAAGTTGCCAAGAGGAGGTTTAGGTTGGACATGAGAAGCAATTTATCTATGGACAAAAGTTGTGAAGGCCTGTCCCAGGGTGCCTGAGGGCGTAGTGGAGTCCTCACCCCTGGAGGAGTTTCAAAGCCATGGAGATGTGGTGCTGGGGGACATGGTTTGGTGGTGAGCTGGCAGTGCTGGGGTAATGGTTGGTCTCTTCCAATCCAAATGACTCTGTGACTCTCAAAACTGCACAGCACCCAGAAGAGCCCAGCTAAGAGCTCTGCGGGGAGGAGTGGGAAGGTCCCTGGTGCTGGGGAGGGTGGATGCTGCAGCGATGCTGTCCCAGACCCCCGCCGAGCCCCAGGTATTTTTAGCTCAGTGTTGCTGTGCTCCCTGGGCTCCTTTCTGTCCACCAGCCCTCAGCTTATCACAGCCCTTTCCTAGAAAGCTATTTATGGATCCCAACCAAGCTGCCTCCTGCCTTCCCTTGAAAGAGTTGTGAAGGCTTTGAAGCCTCTCACTAGAAGGTCACTTTCGAGGACCAGAGGTGATGGTTTAGCTCTTTTCTGATCCCTTTCCAAGAGGTCACCACCCTGGGTGCTGATAGGAAGTGTCCAAACCTGCAGTACAGGCACAAATAAACCCATGGGTCTGCTGCCAGGAGGGATTTCTCTTTGCTCATCATGTCATCTGCAAAGGTATAAGAGCTGGGATGGGCTAAGGGAAGGGTGGAGAAGAGCCACCACCCTTGGCTGGAGGCAGCAGTGCAGCTCTCTGCTGACCCTACACCAGACCTCCACGGTTCCAAAGCATTTCAGGGAAGTGAAGTGGATGGGAGTTGGTGAACAGTCCTCATCTTGAGCTGATGCAGCATCCCAGCATGGATGTGTGAGGTCAAGCTCAGGTCTCAACGTCTTGGCCAAGCTGGAATTTGGGTTTGGGCACAGGAAGCTGTACTAAGCACTTCATTTGTCAGCTCTTCAGGAAGGGTCCCTCGAGAATTGCCCCAATTTTCATCTAAACCCTTCTGACTGTTATTTTGTTTTCTATTAAAATCTGCTCCTCACACTTCATCTGAGCACAAATCTGAGCCAAATGTTAGAAACAGCTTCAAGCAGGGTTTTCTACAAATCCAGCCTGAGTCAGCACCTTAGAAACTGAAAACACTTTTTTGGGGGGGGGGTGTTGGGCTTTTTTAAGCTCAACTCGCTTTAAATTTCATTTAAGCTCCTGCTACACAGACCTGAGCTTGGGAAAAATAAACTTCCTGGACTAAAAAACAAGGAAAGGTTGAGCTTGGAGCTGAGCTGGCAAAAGCAGAGAATGAAACTGCTGACCTCTGGCCCTCGGGATGCTCCCAGAGCATGGGCTGAGTTTAACAAGTGTTATCCCAAGCTCCTCTGCTCCAGAGCCCGTGGTGCCATCCCCAGGGAATGAGCAACTCATCCCATTACCAGCTGCCAGGTTTTCCTGCACAGGCAGGCACCCACATAGCCACAGCAGGGAAAGCTGGGAGGAAAAGCACAAAATCAGCTGTTTTTAGGTGTCAGCCTGGCTGCTCCTGCCACATCTTGCTCAGCATCATCACAGAGCACTCAGAGAAGCCCCAGGAGCATCCAGCCTGGGAGTCACAGGACAGGGTTGGAAGATGCTGGTGCTTTCCAGGAGCTTGAAAGGGAGATTCTCCATGTTTGGACTCTCAATCCCACAGAGAGGAATTCTCATTCCCAAAGAGCTCCCGGGACTTTCCCTATGCCCTGTGTTGTCTTCCCTTTCCCACGAGTGCAGGGGGAGAAAAAGACAACTGTGCCAAAATGAGTCCCTGACCATGACCCTGCCTTCCTCTCCTAAATCCCAAATCCCTTTAAACATATCCAGAGCTTCCCACAGTCAGCCCTGCAGGAAAAATCCCTGCCACAGGGAGGGAGGCTTTGCTTCTTTTGCTTGTCAGATGAAGACTAGGCAGGGTGAGGGGGTCCAGGCAGCAGGGTGAGGGGGTCCAGGCAGCACAAGACTGAGGAAAACCCACCCCAATGAGGACCCCCAGAGTGGGTCTGCCATGGCTGGGCACAGTAGTCTCTCTAGCCATGGGTACAGCACTGTGTCTTCATTCCTGTCCTTGCTTTCTCTGTTTTTAGCACTTCAAGGCCAAGGTTCTCTCTGCTGAAGGTCTTTCTCCTGCACAGAAAATGATGCCTTTGATCTACTCTGGAGAGTTTTCAACATGAACTTGGGAGTTAATTGTTTGTTGTTGGTCTCTGGCTTTGCCTTCTCCCTGCCAAGCTCTTATCAGAGGCTTGGCAAGAAGCTCCTGGCAGAGGAGCCCAAGCTGCAGCCACCAGGTCCCTTTAGTGGCTGCACAGAGTATCCTGTGCCTACACACCCCACCCAAAGCAGAAGAAAAACAGAGTATTCTTCTTCCCTAATGGCTTGTGCTGGCTGCTGAGATCCTCTGCAATTTATGCTTCCTAAAACTGAAATTTGCTCAGCAGCTACCAAGGAGAAGGGAGGAGAAGCATCTCCCAGTGTCAGAGGAGAGGCATCTCCCACCACTGCTGGTCAAATCAAAGCCACTTACACAAGAAGGATGCAGCCCTGCAATAAGGAGACCAAACTGCTGCCATCAGGATGAGGAACTATGCTGTTCCTGCTCCAGCTCCTGGTGATTATTATGGATTTTTCTCCTGTTGCCCAGGTTTCCCAGAAGCCACTGTACAAGCATGACATGGGTGGACCAGGGTCTGGATCCCAAGGACCTGCACAGCCCTGTTACTGCTTGGACCTGGCATGTGCATCATCCCCTTACTAGGAAGGGTTGATATGGGGTCAATATGCGGAGCCTGGAGAAAAGCAGCCTTAGGGGGTATCCACTCAATGCTCAGCAAGAGCTAAAGGGTGGGGGACAAGAGGATGGGGTCAGATTCTTCTCAGTGGTGCCCAATGGCAGGGCAAGGGGCAATGGGCACAAACTGGAACTCAGGAAGTTTCATCTGAACAGGAGGAGAAAGTTCTTTGTTGTGAGGGTGCTGGAGCCCCAGTGCAGGCTGCTCAGAGAGGTTGTGGAGTCTCTTTCTCTGGAGAGCTTCCAACTGCCCCTGGCCATTGTGATCCTGGCCAAGCTGCTGTGGGTTCTCCTGCTTGAGCAAGGAAGTTGAACTGGATGATCTCTAGAGGTCACTTCCAACCCTGCCATTCTGGGATTCTAGGGTTCTGTGGTATGGCTTCACCTCTGAGCAGACTCTGCCAGCCCTGTCACTCAAAGCCTCTTTCCCCACAATGCTGATGTGTAACATCCATTCCACATCTAATCAGAACAGGGAATCCTTTCCCAAACATCCGTTTTCCACTGACATCTGTTGTTAATTAGCAGTAAATAAAGAGCACTTAATGACTCCTGAAGCAGCACCTCCTGCTCTTTCCACTTGGCCACAGACTCACACACTCCAAGGGAGCGAGAAAATTGAAATTTGCTGCAGTTACTCCTCGTGTGTCCCCTCAGAGTGAGTTCAGCCACAGCACAACCAGGAGCTAGGTCATTTCCCTACTTCAAGCAAGCAGAAATAACATGGTTAATTGCCAATTAATCTTGAAGCGAGTAGAGAAATGCAACCAGATCCAGGATAATGAGCCTGGAGCAATGTAAACAGCATCTGGGATTCACCCCAGCCTGTTCTTGGTGTGAGTGTGGGGCTTCATCCCTCAGTTCCCATCAAGGAACAGTCCTACAGCCCCACCAAACATGCAATGGATCCAAAGCAATGAGCAAGAGGAAAATTATTAATCATAGAAGTGTTTTAATTGGAAAGGACCTACAAGCTCATGTAGTCCAACCATTACCTCAGCACTGCCAGGTCACCACCAAACCATGGTCCCTCAGCACATCTCCACAGCTCTGAAACTCCTCCAGGGATGGGGACTCCCCCACTGCCATGGGCAGCCTGAAACAGCTCTTGACAACCCTTTCAGTGAAGAAGTTGTTCCTCAAGTCCAAACTAAACCTGCCCTAAGGCAACTTGAGGCCATTTCCTCTTGTCCTATTGCTTGTTCCTTGGGATCAACTGTTATCAGGCTCCAGCCTCCTTTCAGGGAGTTGTAGAGACCAATGAAGTCTCTCCTCAGCCTCCTCTTCTCCAGGCTGAACAACCTCAGTTCCCTCAGCTGCTCTCACTAGACCTGTCCTCCAGACCCTTCACCTGCTTCATTGCCCTTCTCTGGACACACTCCAGTCCCTCAGTGTCCTTCTTGGAGTGAGTGGCCCAAACTGAACCCAAGACTGAAGACAATTCCCACTACAGGGAGAAAGTCCCTGCCCTGGTCCTGCGTGACATTTACCATGATGGGGGCACTCAATAGGCTGCAAATGTTTGGTCCTGAACAGAGTTGTTCCTTCCATCACTGATGGGGCACCTCTGGTGCTCCCAGGACAGCAATGTTCTCCTTGCCCCTTTGGTCACCAGCAAGGGGCTGCAGGGCTTTTCCTGGCTGCCACTATCATGGACAAGAGCCCTCATGAAGATCTCCTTGCGCTGCAGTCATGTTTGAGTTCCTTGTCTCAGCATGGAGTAAGATCAATGTCTCCAGCCTTGCTGGGGCATCACCTAGAGGCACCTGGGTGCCTCCCTGAGAGCTCTGATGCTCTCTGAGAGCCGTCTAAGGACGTGCCCAACCTTATCTTCTCTGTTTACAGCTGGATGCAGCTGTAAAACAAGGGGCACACTCACAAATAACCTCTGTGTAGCCATCAATTAATTCACAACCTGGAGACCGAGCAGCATTCTGGGTCCGGTTAGTTCCCACCACCTCCCACTGAAGATGTTGGAGTTGTCTGTGCTTGATCTGTTCCATCTTGGTCACAGACTCATCTGATAATGGTTCTAACATTTCATCTCTTCTGGGGTTATTCCCATTGCTGTGTCCAGCCAGAACATGAGCACTCACAAACACAAATCCATAGGTTTACTGCTATGGGTGAACGTCACAGCAGAGGAGATGGAAGCTCCTTGCGCTCCTGACACAACTGTGAGTCTCTCCAGGCTGCATTAATTTCGAGCACTAAAGGTACTTTAAAAGCCAGGAAAAGGCTGGAGTTTATGTTCATGCCTTCTCTGGGAGCCTCTGCCTGTGGATTTCCACATCTGATTTCCTGCCATGTGAAAGTTTGGTTCCTCTCCGTGGTCTGGCAGGAAATATTTGTATTTTCAAGAGGCCTTTCCTGCTCTGGGCTGCAGCCAGAGCCTTTATGTCATCCCCAACCTAGGAGTTTAACATTTTTCTGCTTCCTACACATCTAAGTGATTAATTTGAGCCAGCCTTGGCTCTGCTGCACGACTCCACAGCTCTCATCACCTAGCCCAACATGGAAATTGTCCCCAGAAATAGCTGGAACCACACATCACTCCTTGAGTAAGCCCAGGGAGATCCTAACTGCTGGAATGTCCCACAGCCTTACAAATGCAGAAGTGTCCTGCAGAAACTGAAAATGAGCTGTTTAATCCCAGAATGCCAGCATGGTCAGGGGATGGATGGAATTCCATGGGTGGAGATCATGCAGTTCAACCTCTCTTCTAAATTAGGGGCACCCACAGCAGCTTGCCCAGGATCACAATGCCCAGGTGGGTGTGGAATCTCTCCAGACAAGGAGACTCCACAACCTCTGTGGCCAGCCTGCTCCAGGGCTCCAGCACCTTCACACCAAAGAATTTTCTCCTCCTCTTCAGGCAGAGCCTCCTGGGTTCCACTTTGTGCCCAATGCCCTTAGTCCTGATGCTGGGCACCACTGA
>WBNM01021536.1:0-47325 GCA_013399055.1 Ramphastos sulfuratus | reverse complement strand
GGGGAGGCAAGTCCCCAGATAGGCAAGGTGCAAATCAAGGCACACAGGTAGTGGACAAAACAAAGGCAGCAGCAAACAAACAAGCTGGGGAGGGTTTAAGCATTTTGACCAGTGCCTTTGACCAATAGCAACAGATAAAAACAAGTCTGGAACCAATCCTAAGTTATTTCACCAAAAAAGGGAGATGCACATGCCCAGCATCGTGACCTGTGTGTACCAGAAACAAAGCAGGGTGCAGAATAACACCAAATACGGTGTGTCTATGGTAGACTGAGGCACCGAGGCTTTTGTCTGTTTTCCTGCTTCTTCCACCCAAGAAGAAGGGGAGAAGGTGAGGGGTAAGGTGGGTTTTCAGGTAGGTGTTTAGGGCATGTCTTGGATATGTATTTTAGGTATAATTTGAGCCTTCCACCACATCCCACAAATAAAGGCAGCCTGAGAACACTGAGGATGGCGCAGACTTTCTGGGACACTGCTTCAGCGAATGCCAGTGGAAGGACATAAGTGTAGCTACTTTTTTTGTACAAGATTTTACAAAGACAGCACTGTAAGCTCTTCTCTGACAATTTTCTCTCCTATTCTCAGATATTTACCAGCAAACAAAATCATCTCTGAGAATGCACAAGCCAGATCTGAGATGTTTCAAGAGAGTGAAGCTCCCACTGTGATTGATGAACTATCAAATCAGCAATGGATAATTGCTGCCTTTTTTTCTTTCATTTTTTTTTTCTTTTTCTAATTGCCTTTTTGATGTTTCATTGTTTTCAATTTTAGGTGCAGCTAAACTAATTTTTATTGTGGGTTAATTTATTTGAAAAAGAAGAATAATTTATCAGGAGAAGATTTATTAGACTCTAACATGAGATGATCTTAGCAGCAAAAATACCAGTAAAAAACATTCTGATAATCACTTTGCCATGAGTATAAGAGCCGTTTGATTTGAACGTGTGAATTGCCTAGGAGATATGATTGCAACTTGAAGGCATTAATAAACCCAGAGAAATAAGATATAAGATAGAGAGGCCAGTGAAATAATGATATTCAAACACTTCTCACTACTGACTGGAATGACAATGGAGGCTGGTGCTGGCCAGCAGAGGATGCCTTTATCAGGAAGAAAAGTCTGCATAAGAAGAGTTAAATTTTTAGGGGCAGCAATTTGAAACTAGCACACTAATTTCACTAAATGACACCGACCCATAGAATCAAACAATGGTAAGGTTGGAAGGGACCTCAAGGATCATCCAGTTCCAACCCCCTGCCATAGGCAGGGACACCTCCCACTACTACAGCTCACTCAAGGCCTCCTCCAACCTGGCCTTGAACATCTCCAGGGAGAGAGAAGCCACAACCTCCCTGTGCAACCTGTGTCAGTGTCTCACCACCCTCACTGCAAAGAACTTCCTCCTAACATCCAGTTTCAATCTCCCCTCTGCCAGTTTAAACCCATTGCCCCTTGTCCTGTCATTGCAAGACCTTGTCAATAGTCCCTCCCTAGCCTTCCTGTAGGACCCACATCATTTGAGAACCACACTATAGGTTTATCTGATCTCTTTAGATAAAATGAAAATTAATTTTGTCAACAACATTCATTTGAGGGAGAATTTTTAGAGGGCTGAAATAAAAGGATTCAGATAGCTGGTTTTCGAGCTTGCACGTTGTTTAGCCTAGGGTGGAAGGGTGTGCAACCCTTTTTTTATCAGGTAATGGTAGGCCGTGCAACACTAGCAAAGTCTTGGCTAAAAGCGTGGAGTGGTGTGCTGGTTTGAGGCTAATTGGAATATTTTACTGAGAGAAATTAAATCCTTAGCTGTGAGAAGAAAGAAAAAACAACAGCAGTAACCTGTATCACTCATTCTTCTGCTGAGAAGTGCAGCTGGTTGCGATATAGATCAGGTACTCACTGCTCACACACTGCTGAGTTAGTTCTCAGTAGTTGTTGCTCTGCTCCTTCATTCTCTGACAGTCTGTGGCTGCTTTCTGCCTTAACTCTAATCTGACCTAACCCTTTATTTCCTCTCACCTCCTTCTCACCTCAGACCTCTCCAGATTTATCATGTGAGATATACAGGGATTGGCCTAGTTATTGCTGAAGGGAGGGGAAAAGCGGGGGGAAGGGGAGGGGAGGTTTGGATCGGGATCCTGCTGGCAATCTGATTGTTTTGGAGAGAATTTGTGTTTCTGTATTTTAACTTGTATATAACTGTATATAGTATATCTATCTGCTTGTACATTGTGCTAAGCTGTAAATAGAGCTTCATTCCTTGACTTCCAGCCAGCTGACTCTAGTCTGGGTGACTTTCACTCTATGAAAGTTGAAGGGGGGGGGGGGCAGTAACTCCCAAACCATCGTAAGTGGTAAGAATACCTGCCAGAAAAAGATGTTTTAAGAAATTATTACACACTACCAAGACATTGTTTTGCTCTGCCTCTGCTCAGCACAGCAGGTTGCAGCCATACCTCACCTGATATTTTACCTATAAGCATTTGTCAAAGACAATCATTACATTGCTTGTCCCCACAGCACCAAGGGATTTGAAGGATAGGATCATCAAAGCCACCCAACTCACCACCACTGACAGAACTGGTAGGGAAGCTTAAGCAAGGCTGATCCACAGCAGAGCTGCCTTCTGTGTTGCTTTGCACAGCTGTTTGCAAAGCACTCCCCAGCCCCTCCAGTGGACCTACAGCCTGACACCAAAACCCACCAACTATGATGCACAACAGAAAGAGCAGACAAGATTGACAGCACAGTGCTCTCTGTCAACTGTAGGGAACAATTAGGTGATGTTAATGAATGCTAGTGGTAAAGCACAACACATCCTGCACTATGAATAAAGGCAAAACACACAGAGTGGTTGCTGTCAGTCTGACCTTGGAGAGGATACCTGCCAGACACTAACCACAGGGATTGGTTTAGTCCACAGATGCTCTGAATGATTATAATGGCATTTGAACTACCAATATATCCTCACAGCATGGATTTAGCAGCAGTTAGACCTAGGGAGATTTTAACTCCTGCTTGTACCTACTCCAGGACTGGAAATACAGGCTGATGAAGAGCTAGAGGTGGGGGCTTGGCCCAAGGTCTTGTGCCATGGTATACTCTCATGATCTAACCCATCACTGAACCACTTGGAAGCATTTTTTGCCCATGCCCACACTCCAGATTTATGCAAAAGTGACCATGTGGACTGACCTGTACCAAGTCCCCATTAAAGCCCCAGCACCAGCTGCAGCTCCCTTTTGCCTCTGTCTCAGATTGACCTCCCCAAACAGCAGCAAGGGCTCAGAGTTCCTGGGCTGCTTCTTTCATTTTTTTTTTTCAGAGAGTATCTGATATGTTGCAGGAAAAAATGTAAAGTTTCTTTTCTTTCTGCATTTCCTTTAAGAAATTTTCTTCTGTTTCTTTCTAATCTTCATGACACAGTTGTCTTATATTTGCTTTGCATTCAGTTTTCCCCTCTCTCATGTTTTCCTTCTTTCCTTGAAGTTTTCTGGGCTGAACAATTAAAATTGTTTTGTGCCAGTGCATCAACTTTATTCTCCATCAGAAGAAATTTCTCCACTCTTTGACACAGAATGAAGCTCCTGTACCCTACCAAGAACAAACTATATTCCATAATGGAAGCAAGCAAAAGCTGTAAGATTAAATATTGTTTGGTACACTGCTTCTGTTGAAAATGCTACCTCTGTGCTCACTGTGGCTCCCTGATGGAAGATCCTGCTTCTTCAGAAGGGAGAAACACGGTCAGGGATGCAGAGAGCCACTTCACATTTAATACCTACTAATATAAGTGTGAGTTGTTCACCACCACAGTGCCCTCAGTGAGAAAGATTTTGTGCTGTGAATCACATGTTGCCTTCTAAGAAGGGTGCTTTTTATTCTCTTATTATACAGTACACCTCAGGTATTTGTGATGTATTATATGGGCCATGGAAAAACTGAGAAGGAAACATTTCCCATTGAATCATAGAATCATAGAATGGTAAGGTTGGAAGGGACCTCAAAGATCATCTAGTTCCAATCCCCTGCCATAGGCAGGGACACCTCCCACTACTACAGGTCACTCAAGGCCTCCTCCAAACTGGCCTTCAACATCTCCAGGGAGGGAGCAGCCACAACCTCCCTGGGCAACCTGTGCCAGTCTCTCACCACCCTCACTGCAAACAACTTCCTCCTAACATCCAGTTTCAGTCTCCCCTCTGCCACTTTAAACCCATTGCCCCTTGTCCTGTCATTGCAGGACCCTATAAATAGTCCCTCCCCAGCCTTCCTGTAGCCCCCTTCAGATACTGGAAGGCTACTCTAAGGTCTCCTGGAAGCCTTCTCTTCGCCAGGCTGCAGAGCCCCAACTCTATCAGCCTGTCCTCATAGCAGAGCTGCTGCAACCCTCTGAGCATCTTTGTGGCCTCCTCTGGACCTGCTCCAACAGTTCCATGTCCTTTCTGTGCTGGGGGCTCCAGAACTGCACACAGTACTCCAGGTGGGGTCTGAGGAGAGCAGAATTCCCTCCCTTGCCCTGCTGCCCACACTGCACATTCTTGCTGCAGCCCAGGACTTTGAAGATAAAAAGAATTTTGCCAAAGATTTCAGTTCTGCCCAGAGAATTTAGAGGTATTAGGAGTCAGAAAATCTGAACCAATTTCCTTAATTTCCTGTTGATTTCTGGATTGATATTTGCATATCAATTGAAGTTTTATTTTAAAGGCAGCCAGTTCTCAGTTGTTTTAAACAGCTCTGCTGCTTCCTTCAGGTCCCAAAGAGAGAATTTATGATCTTCTGAAAATTCAGCCATTAATCTCTGCCCTCTAGTGCTCCCTCTTTCATAACTCTTCTGATTCCCACATTTTAAGTGACCCGTGTCTTCAAATTGCAGGACTATTTTGTTCCTTGTCTCTATTGCAAGAACTATATTAAACTTTTTTTTTTCTTCCGGTGCCTCACTGTATTGAGGCCAAGCTTCATCTTATTAGCCTTAAGAACAACTATAGAATAATGATATAGGTTGTACTGAATCTTACTGACACCAATGAATACAACAGCTTTCATCTACTCAGATTAAGTGCAGAAGTCAGTAAGTGTAACTTGAAAATGAAGAAGCAATACCCAGAACAGAGTCCTATGCAAAATCAGCAGTGAGAACAAAGATATAGGTCAAAGAACCTTCCTGGAAACTAATCAAACAGTCATGCATGTATCTGTATTTGTGTAAGTGCATTGGGTTTACGTGGCAAGGTTTTGCTAGCAAGGGAGACTGCAGTGAGAAGGGAGGCTTCTGTGAGAAGATGCCAGAAGCTTCCTCCATGTCTGACAGAGCCAGTGCCAGCCAGCTTCAAGACAAAGCCACTTCTGGCCAAGCTTAGCAACAGCGCTAATTTATTGAAGAAAGGTTAACAAATGCTGTACAACAGCAGCTAGGAGCGAGGAGTGAGAATATGTGAACAAAACAACTCTGCAGACATCAATCTCAGTGAAGAACAAAGAGCAGGAGGTGCTCCAGGCATTGGAGTAGAGATTTCCCTGCAGCATGTGTTGAAGACCTGTGGAGGAACCCACACCAGAGGTAACCAAAGGAGACTGTGAACCCATGGAGAGCCCACACGAGAGGAGGGTCCTGGCAGGACCTGTGGGAAAATGATCACACACTGGAGCAGATTTGCCAGCAGGACTTGTGAACCCACACTGGAGCAGTCCCTTCTAGAAGGACTACACCTCATGGAAAGAACCCCCACTGGAGCAGTTTGTGAAGAACTGCACCCTGTGTGAAGGGCCCATCTTGAATCTTAGAATCCTAGAATCATGCGATCATACAATCACAGAATCAACCATGTTGGAAGAGACCTCCAAGCTCATCCAGCCCAACCTATCACCCAGCCCTAGCCAAGCAACCAGACCATGGCACTAAGTGCCCCATCCAGCCTTGTCTTGAACACCTCCAGGCATGGCAACTCCACCACCTCCCTGGGCAGCCCATTCCAACACCAATCACTCTCTCTGGCAAGAACTTCTTCCTAACATCCAACCTAGAGCTCCCCTGGCACAACTTGAGACTGTGTCCCCTTGTTCTGTTGCTGGTTGCCTGGCAGAAGAGACCAACCCCAGCTGGCTACAACCTCCTTTCAGGTAGCTGTAGAGAGCAATGAGGTCTGCCCTGAGCCTCCTCTTCTGCAGGCTGCACACCCCCAGCTCCCTCAGCCTCTCCTCACAGGGCTGTGCTCCAGGCCCCTCATCAGCCTTGCTGCCCTTCTCTGGACACCTTCCAGCATTTCAACATCTCTCTTGAATTGAGGGGCCAAGAAGAAGCTCATGGAGCCCATGTTCTAGCAGAGGAAGAGCGTGAGGAAGAAGGAGCACCAGAGGCATGCGATGAACTGACTGCAAGCCCCATTCCCCTATGTCACTGAAGGGAGAAGATAGCGAAAATCGGGAGTGAAGCCCAGTCCAAGAACAAGCAAGGGATGAGCTGAAGGTGCTTTAAGATTAGTTTTTATTTTTCATTATCCTACTTTCTTACTAGTTAACAATAAATTAAACAGATTTCCCCAAGTCAAATCTGTTCTGCCCATGATGGTAAATGCGGAGTAATCTCTCTGTCCTTATCTTGACCCAGAGCCTTCTGTCATGTTTTCTCCTCTGTGCAGCTGAGGAGGAGGAGTGATGAAGTGGTTTGATGGGCATCTGACAGCTATCCAAGGTCAATAAGAAAAAAAATCAAAAGGGAAAAACACTATAGAAATAGAAATGAAGAACAAAGGCAGAAGCAAAGGAGAACGAGAAAGTGATTGGAACAAGTACAGTGAATGTAGGCCTAAGAGAGAAAGTTCTAAGGGCATATGTTGACAAAACAGCTGGAACTTTAGGAAGAGAAAATGTTTCCTCTTGTTTGAATCTTGAATATTTTGTGAAAACAGAGAAATTGTCATTCTTAGATAATAAATGAGTCTGAAGTGGTTAAACACTTGTGTTCAGTAACAGTTCTGCCTCCTGACATTTAAGACTCTGAATAAATAGCAAAAGGGAGAAACAATGGAATAACATTGGAATAACAATGGAATAACATTGGAATAACAATGGAATAACATTGGAATAACATAACAAATATGTCCCTGAATGCCAAGTCCCCATTCTGCAACTCTAGCAAGAATGTTGTCAAAGAGTTTTTTATTTGCTTAAATAGTTTCCTGCCTATTGTTAATTTTTTTCTTGGAGTTCTAGAAAAAAAAAATTATTTTTTTATTATTATTCACATATCAGAAAATCTTAATAAGGTTTCATCTCCAGGTAGCAAAGTTTGAAAATGATTGTTGATGAATTTGTCCATTAGAGCAGCAAAAACGAGAGAGAATAAGAGCAGCAAAAAAAAAAAAAAAAAAAAAAAAAAGAGAGAGAATAATGTCCATCTATGTCAATTAAACCTGGACAGTATAAACACAAAGGAATGGAGGAACCTCCAAAACCTAATCAGAGCAAATGGACCCTCTGACCCAGTTGCTCCCAGGGCAGACTCAGAAGAATGATTAATCAGATTTGGCAACTTCTGACATGCAGTATGACAAAGGAAAGTCTTAAAATTAGCAAGAGAAGACAAATTCTGATCCATCTACAAAGCAGCAAGGACAGACTCAAGGGTACTCAGATTGTCAAACAGCCAGTTATGGAATATTAATGTTATCCCTGTAACAGATAGTTGCTAAGAGTGCAACTACACGGTTTGTCACTTGTAAATACTAGTAGGAATGTCCTACATCAATGTCCTACATGAAATCTCACTCCCCCCTACCAAATTACAGCCTGTCTCCTATCCTATTTCTATCAGATCTCCCTGTATTTCCTTTATCAACAGATATCCTTAAAATCCTGGTACAGTGTCTTTATGCTCCCTGGTCTATTTGGTAGAGTATGGTTCAATATCTCAACAGTGTCTTTACAGGTGCATCCACTATCCTGAGGCTGAACAGCAATTAATACATTTGGTCAGGAGCATCTTCCACTGTTTGGTTCCTTTATGCATATCAGGATTTGACATAGTGGACTGCATCCAGCTGAGGCCACTGTAATGCTTAGGGGACTGGAACAGGTAGCATCCAAGAAGATACTGATTACTGGGCTCACTCATCCTTAAAAAGAGAAAGCTAACCATGGGAGGAGGGTACTGCTGTCTTAACTACCTAACAGGACAGAGAGAAAACAGATCTGGATGTTTTAGGTGTTGCATAGTGATAAAACAAGGGGTAAGTAACATGTTGAAGCGTGAGAAATTCCAGATAGATAACAAGGGGAAAATTGCTATGAAGGTGGTCAGCCACAGTGGCTGTGGAATCTTTTCCCTTGGAGATACCCAAAACTGAACCTGGAAAGTTGACCTGCCAGAAGACTAGCTTTGCTTTTGGGACTGTAGGACCTCCAAAGGTCCTTTCCAATGGAATGGACATGACTATGTGAATGGACAGGATTTCAGAGGATGGGTTCCCAGCACAAGACAGATCTCAAAGTAACCCATGAAGTACCCAACCAGCTACTGAAATACTAGAACTGCTTTGGGAATGCTGATGCTTTGTTTGACAGCTTACATCTACATAGCTGTCACAGGAGGGTCAAGATTGGGGGGACTATGAGCAGATAGCTAACTGTAATCATCCCTCCTACTCCATGTGCATCACTTTGCTTTCTTCTATCAACCTCTTAGCACTTGCCAGCCACTTAGCAGCTCACATAACCTGTCTAAAGGGGTCTTTCCTTTGAGTACAGCCTTTAAATGCCACTGCAATATAAATGTCACCATGCTCAATGCCACCCACTGCTAAGCCCCATGCTGATTTTTTCACTCTGTGGCACTTCTCTTTTTTTCTGCTCTACTCCTGGCTCTGAACCAGCTCCTTCTTTAAAAGTCCTTTTGAAAGGTTCAGCTTGAGAACACTATTCATTTAACTACTGACAGCAGGTTCATACCTTCAGGACTACTTCTGCAGAGAGCAGAAACTCACTAAATTTCCTTGATGAAAATCGCTCATCATTTTTAAAGCAAGCCAAGAAGTATCTTGGCTCTTTTTCTCCTCTCTCTACAGTGCTTCAGCCACGTAACTGTGCAGTTAGAGGTGTGAGAAGCCATTCTGTAAACAAAATTATTTAAGGAGAGTGAAACCTGCCTCTTTGGTTTTGTACAGGTCCTGTGTTAATCCTGCAGGACAGGTTGAATTTCATCCTGATTTAAGATTGTATTAATGAAGGCAACCCTTATTTGCAGTCTGAGATGTTGTCCTGAGCTCTCTGGAAGAATGGGTACCCCTGAGTGAGCAATGTGGGCTGACACACAGCCCCCATCACCAACAGTGGAACTTGCACAGGAAGGAGTACAGGAGATGGAAGAATGCAATCATCTGTGCAAACTGTTCAAAGATTAAATTGATTGCCTTTGAATTAATTGGGTCAGAGAAAAGAGATAACATGCTGACAACTGAACACTGTTTGGAGGGATGCAAATTTCACCCAAAAAAAAAAAGAATTGGAGTACAGTGTAGGGTAATTTATCGCTGTGAATCTATTCCACTGGACTGCAAAATTGAAAGAGCTGAAGGAGAGTCTGAGCAGTTGAATGCGATCAGTTCTTGGTAGCTCAGAGAGACTGATAATATAAGAATTCAGCACTCAGCTTTAGTTAAATAAAAAAAAAAAAAAAAGATTTCTTGTCACTTCACTCTAAAAAATCTTTACATGCAAATGCTGCCGTAGCTCTGTGTCAGAGCTGCACGTGTGAAGGATTTTGGAAGACTTTTTTGACATGCCTTTTCAGGGGATGTTTGATTCATGTCCATACCCAGCATGCCTCAGCTTAGGTGAAATTAGCAAAATAAACATTCTGTGACCATTTGCTTTAAGTTTTTCCTTCCCTTATGCCCTTACAAAACTACATAAAGTGATGCAACCTAATAACAAAGCAAAGGTATCGCCTCCCTGTTGCAGTGTTATGAGCTGATCATTCGCATTCCCCTCCAACAAGAGGATCTCTCTAAAGCAAATGATTTCCCATCCCCATCTGTCACCTGCAGAGGAAATAAAGTTTAGAAGTGGCCCCAGCATCTGGCTAGACAGATTGCAGTGCCATTTCCTCCAAGAGATGGAGTTTCTCCTGGTGAAGAGAGAGGACTTAAGTTAATGTGAGAAAGCTGATTTGGAATTTTTCAAAGCTTCAGGAAAGGAGAGGGTGGTTGTTCCTGGAGGCAATTCCTCTCCCAACAGGTGTGTAAGAGTATCAGAACATTTGGCATGAATCAGTGGCCTCTGCACTGGGCGGCTAGAGAAGCTTGTACTGCCGCCTGTTCATTAGCAGTGGAGAAGAGACTTTTGATCAGTAACTGCATACTTTTTGCCAGAGGGAGAAACAGTTTATGCACTTTAAAATTGCCTATCCCTGAAGTATTTCTCATTACAAAAGATTGCAGAGGAAATTACAATTCTGTTAATTTTTATTTTTTTTCCCCACCATCTGCGTATAAAATGAAATTAATCTCTTAATGCATTAATGTGATACCTAAAAGAAATGTGAGAGAAAATCTGGGACAAAACCAATGTTGCCTAAAAATATGTGAAACTCTGATGAGGAAACTGGGCAGACTAATTAAAAAAAAAAAAAAGTAATTTGTTTCAGATAGTAGACCTAAGTCAATGTGATTTTATTATTATTATTATTATTCCTTTTTCTTTGTCATTCTTTCTCCCTCCAGGGGCTATTTTATTCATTAAAAAATGGGGGGGTTGCTAAGACCAGTAAAATCAGTAATAATCCCTCATGTCTGAATAAGTGTTTTACTCCCTAAGCTGATACATAAAAAGTTGGCAGTGCAAATACTGCCCTTACTTTCCTGAAAGGAAGGGAATGGTATATTATCCATATATAAAAAGATGATAGCTGCCTAGACCCAGAGACTTTACAGGTACTTTCAGTCTTCCTGAGATACAGTGACACATTCAAGAAACCTAATATTCAGGGTATAAATGGGATAGCAGGTACATTCTTCTCCTCTGCACTACACCTCCCTTAGCTCTGCAAATTCATCACGGGCAGAGACATGCTCAGTGATGTGGGAACACCCCAGATCAATCTCTGCAGGTCTGGTTCAGAGAAGACACTCAAGGTCATAGAGAAAGGCTGTAAAAAACCCAGACTCCTTCATCTGAAGCATGCACTTTAGAAGTACCACAGCAGACTTGTTAAGACAGTAAGAAGTTGAAGTCACTTTCAGCCTCTTTCAGAGCCACAACTATTTGACAATGCAGCTCCTCCATCTCTTTGTATTCCTCTCTTAACCAGAGCCACAGGATGGATGTTTGCACTGCTATATCCACAAGAATTAAGGTTCCGTTTCATCTCCATGCTAAGAACCTACTCCCTAAACTCTTTAATAATCTAAGCCTTTACTAAGCCTACTTGCAACTTCCTTGGAGGGCAGGTTTCAAAGCTACTTTTCTACCAGGTTAGGTAGCCATCCAACACAGGAGATTGTGGGCTAAAATGCTCTCATTTTAGGATGCTATAGACTGGTTTTGCTCTAAGTCTTGCCTCCTTTCTAGGTTAAAATGGCACTTCCCATTTATGCTTGTGCATAAAGCAGATTTGCCAATGCCTGTGCAATTTAGCAGTGGCTGCTAGGGGACAACTGGCTTCTGCCAAATTGTTAATTCAGTGCTAGAAGGTAACTGCAAATAGCAGCAGCGTGCCTTCTGCTGGCTACACAAAAATCAATGGTCATTAACACTATTGACTGCGTGTAAAGAAGGTTTTAAAGAGCTTGCTAATCACCGTCTTTTCCTAAATCTCTAATCACTGCTGGTCCCCTCACTTCTGCCACTTTGACAGCAGTCAGCAGCCTGTTAACATAGACACAAGCTGCAGAAGAGGAGCTGAAAGTATCATTTTCTTTTTAACAGTACCCTTTACCCCAAAAAATGCTACTCATTTCTATCTTCAACAGTTTCTGCTACCTGTCTGTAGTTTCTGTATTTGAAGTCAGGTAATAAATGATAAATGCAGCTTCAGATACAGAATGCATTGCCCATCCAACAAGATTTGGCAGAAACTTTCTGGATATACTTTGATGGCTGCCTTCAGTTAAGCCTGTGAGGTTTATTCACCCTCTGAAAAGCAAAGCGATACAGAAATATCTAAGTGAAGAAAGACATAGGCCAGCAAGTCCATAGGCACACAGTGCCCTGAAAACCCAGAGCAAAGCAAGCCATAGATCAGTTGAAGTTATCTAACTTTAGTTCTCAGTCACACGACACCAGTTTATCTGTCCCGTTGGAGTTAAGTCAGAGTTTTACTCACCCAGGCTTCCTCACAATATCAGCTTCATTGCCAGCACGGATCAAGCTGGGGACTCTTCTTTCAGCCTCTGCCTTGCTGCCATACTTTGGAAGTGGCCAAGAAGCTTTCCAAACTACTGCTGTCAGAGGTCACCAGATCTGTCTCAAGATATACAAAAGAGAATGGAGAATTGTTATGGAGGGGTAATTAATTGATACGAGATATTATTTTCAAAGATTAATATTGTATATCAATATTCAATATTCAGAACTCTCCCCACAACGACCACTAATCTCAATAATACTCAGTTCTTTGCATGGTCATGGAAACTTTATACAGATAATAACACAGGATCTGGAAATAACTTGCAATAATATATAATGTTATATATAATATAACTTGCAATAATATATAATGTTATATATAATATAACATCAGTTGAACAGTTTCTGGGCAACCCCTTCCAGTACCTCACCACCCTCGTGGGTAGTACTTCTCAAAATGTTTCCCAGATTCTCCTATGAACTGCCAGCGATTCTCTGAGCTCAAGAGAAGTAAGTGAAACAGAGCTCTGCACTTAATAGAAAAGCCACTTTGATTGATCGAGTGTATTGTCATCAAAACTGAAAATTTATTACAAAAATTGATTACCATATTCATGCTTGGGCATATAAGAAAAAAGGAAATAAAGAATGTAAGCCATTAATCATTTGTTTACAGATGCAGCCTCCCCAAAGGCTTAATTGTGCTTTGATGATAACAAATAAATATTCAGTAATGGCTCATTTACACTGGCCAAAGCAGAAGGAAGCAGTGACTAACAGCATTTTAACAAAATGTCACACAGAGCTTTTCCTTCAAACCATGCCAAAGACTGATGAAGTCAGGGTGCTGAAGTTTGTCTTTACCTAAATTTAGATTTCTAGCCAGGTATCTTAGATTCCACTTGCAATTTATGGAGGAAAAACACCCTTTCATATTGTAATTCCTGAAACCTTTAGTGTGAGAGGAGAAAAAGGATTCGAGGAGATCTTATTGTGGCCTCCCAGTATCTGAAGGGAACCTTGAAGAAACATGGTGAGGAACATTTTAGGACATTGGGTACTGATAAGACTAGGGGAAAGGGAGTAAAACTAGAAGTGGGTAGATTCAGATTAGATGTCAGGAAGGAGTTCTTCACCATGAGGGTTGTTATGGAGGGGTAATTAAATGACGCGAGACATGATTTTCAAATATTAACATTGTTTAATTATTAATTCAGTATTAACTTCATATTTCTATTAATTAATTAATTAATTATTAGTGATTATTTATTGATTTTCAAAGATGAATATATTAATATTCAATATTCAGAACTCTCACAACCCCAATCACTAAATTTAATAATAATTGGTTCTTCACATTGTCATGGAAACTTTATACAGATTATAACACAGGATCTAGAAATAATTAGCAGTAATATATAACATTAATTGAACTGGAAGAGAAGGTTCCTGCGGTCAGTGTATCGCTTGCAGTCAATACTCCACTTGCCCACTACATGGACTCAGGGAGCTCCTTTCTGCTCATGGCAGAAGGCAATGGTGAGTTACAAGAGGCTTTAAGTATTCTCTCACAAAGTATCTCCTGACTGGCAGGGCTGGCTACAGCTTCAGATAGTACCCAAACGCTGGCAGGGAATTCTGTTACTGTCTTGTCAGCTTGAGACTGTGTCCCCTTGTTCTGGGTGCCTGGAAGAAGAGCCCAACCCCACCTGGCTACACCCTCCTTTCAGGTAGCTGTAGACAGCAATGAGGTCTGCCCTGAGCCTCCTCTTCTGCAGGCTGCACACCCCCAGCTCCCTCAGCCTCTCCTCACAGGGCTGTGCTCCAGGCCCCTCAGCAGCCTTGCTGCCCTTCTCTGGACACCTTCCAGCACCTCAACATCTCTCTTGAATTGAGGGGCCCAGAACTGGACACAGCACTCAAGGTGTGCCCTAATCAGTGCTGAGTCCAGGGGCAGAATAATCTCCCTGGCCCTGCTGGCCACACTATTCCTGATCCAGGCCAGTATGCCATTGGCCTTCTTGGCCACCTGGGCACACTGCTGGTTCAGAATCTTACACACTGGCCCTAAACATGCCTTTGGAAAGTCCCTCTGACCTTCTAATTGTTCCTTACCTCTTACCTAATGCTCATAAACCGATGCCAAGACTTTGTAAAATCTGGAAACATGTTTCACCTCCAGTGAGGTTAAAAACAATTACTAGTTTCTGTGTGCAGTACAATGTGTAGGGGAAGATTGCTCCCAGCTAATCACAGCTAGGGACCTGGGCACTGGGACTCTGAGGACCTCTCCACACTGTGCACTGTAGAAGACCCTTGAGCTTGTTTCAGAAAGGTACACAAACAACTCAGCAAAGCTCTACCACTTCTGGATTAAAAGCTGACGTTCTGTTTTGCCACAATGATGCAGGAGCTCATGCAGTGCCAGCTCAGACCTCTCCAACCAACAAGCTGCACTGTACACTGAGAAACACAGCCCTGAGCGGTGGCTTTTGCACTGATGTGATAAGAGCAGAGAACATCACAGGTTCCCTGCAGGTGGATGTCTGTCAAATGTGCACTCAAGTATTTTCTAAAATGTTAGAACAGCATCTCAAGAGTTCTTTTAGGTCATTGCTAAAGAGGATCAAGGACTTTAATATCATCTATGTATTTACGTACTTGGAGCCTGACATAGAAAAGCACTCAAGTGCTTGCATCAAGCACTGAGTGTCTGACAAAATCCTCTCCCAGCAACTGCTTTGCCCTGCTGCTGGCTACCATTTCCTTCAGCTCATTTTCAATGTGTGGACATAAAAAACAAGACAAACACTGAGAACTCTGAGCTTGTATAAGCCCAAGGTCCTATCCAAGCCCAGAAAGGCTGTTTGGCCCTCTTGCCCAGGGGATCCTCTTCTCGTGGGCATTCTCCAAGCAGACCTACTCATCTGCTCAATAAAAACCCTCCAGCAGAGTGTCCTTCATTTCATGCAACTACCCAGAAACAGCCCAAGCTCCTATTCAAGCTCGAAAGGGCTGTTTGGCTCTCTTACCCAGGGGATCCTCTTCCTGTGGGCATTCTCCAAGCAGACCTACTCATCTGCTCAATAAAAACCCTCCAGCAGAGTGTCCTTCATTTCATGCAACTACCCAGAAACAGCCCAAGCTCCTATTTAAGCTCGAAAGGGCTGTTTGGCTCTCTTACCCAGGGGATCCTCTTCCTGTGGGCATTCTCCAAGCAGACCTACTCATCTGCTCAATAAAAACCCTCCAGGAGAGTGTCTCTCATTTCATGCAGCTACCCAGAAACAGGACAAGGGACTGGGAAGAGTAAGGGTTGTTCATAAATCTCCCATCTGTTTTTCAACATGATTCACTTCACCACCCATTTGAGTACACCATCCATATGAGTACCCGTGTGACCCAGATGAGAGGAGGTAGAGGTTAGACCCCGAGTACTACTCTTTTCACATAAACAATGCCATTTGGCCGTAGTGTTCAGCCCTGCCAGAACACAACCAGCAAATCAACAGCTACCAGAACAGCAACCTTCTGGACCCTGGTTGTAATGGAAGGATAATTAATTAATGTGAGATGATATTTAAAGACCAATATTGTTTATTAATATTCAATATTCAGAACTCTTACCACCCTGATCACTAATTTTAATAATACTAGGTTCTTCGNAGGCTTGCTTCACCCTTTTTAGGGCAGAACTCAGACCTTGCACAAGGCAGGCACAAGCTGAGCCTGTGTATCTTGTTTACTACAGGATGCAAAGGGCCAGGGTCCTCAGACTCAGTAGCTCCAGGTTCTTTGTCCTCTTTCCCGCAGTTACTTCTCCCCATAATAGAAGGAGGGAGAACAGAAAAACATGTCTGGGCAAGCCAGGACATGTATAAGCCTGTTTTGGCCTGCTTAGGCCTACCACAGCACTGGTGTAAGAAATAGTTTAATTATAGAGGAGGGAAATGAGCAAATCCACCTTTATTGTGAACAGCATTTGCCTGTTGCATTTATTTGTAAAACGTTGCCCAAGCTCTAACAGAAAACTTCTTGTTTCTGGGCACTGGTTGTTTGAATAGCAAAACACAGTTTCTGACCCATGGAGACTCTTCCACTAAAGCCATGGTAAAACACAGGTAGGCATTCAAACTGAAGGATGCAACCTTAAAAAGTCTGTGTCCAGTTTTAACCAGTGCATTTCCTTAGAAGCTTTGAGCTCACACTGACAGCCTCGAATCCTGCACAAAGCACGAGAGTATCGTAAAGATTCTTTAATTCAAAAATATGAAGGAGCACTGCTGGAAAAAAGACAAATGAGTTTCAGCTCTCTTTGGTGCCTGAAAAGGCTCAGTCTGTTCTTGTGTTACCTTCAGGTTGGATTCATAAGCTTCCAAGCAAGTCTGCAGCTGCAGGCTTTTCTTCTCCTTGTAAAAGTGCATCCTAGTCCAAGTGTACTTGGTGACCCCTGACATATTACTGTCCAACAGTTTTTTATGATCTTCTAATGAAGATTTTAAATGATGCCAATTTAATGATGCCAGCCTTTTCCCCACATAACTCGTGCTGCTGTTTCAATCCCCTTACAGTTAGAAATCTTTTCCTAATAGCTCACCTCAATTTACCCAGCTTCATAGCAAACCTTTTTTTTTTTCTTCTCACTTTGTCCCACATTAGGCATGGTAAACAACTAAACATTGCCTTCCCTACAATAAACTTAATTGTATGGCATTGTCTTTTCTGGAATAAGCAGGGCATTCACTTCTGCTTTCTACATCTGTTGTTATCAGTATTGCTTTCCTGCTGACCTTAGGCTATGTACCTGTTTCATTCTAAAAATGCACATCAGTACATTAAAAACATGATGGCAAATGAGACCACACTGCCTGAGGTCAAATCAACCTGCATACAGATAAGACTGGTCAGCTGCAGGTCATGTATGTCGTGGTCAAGAAAAGCAAAAGTCCTCTCTACAAAACTGTCACATCCACTACTCTCGTTANTGCTGGCCACACTTCTCCTGATGCAGCCCAGGCTCTGGTTGGCTTTCTGGACTGCAAGTGCACACTGCTGGCTCCTGTTGAGCTTCTCCTCCACCAGCACCCCCAAGTCCCTCTCCTCAGGGCTGCTCTCCAGCCACTCACTGCCCAGCCTATATTTGTATATATCTCATGCTGCCCCCAGATCCTTTTTTTCTTCTGGCTTAAGGCTTCACTGCTTTCCCAGTTCTTTTCTGTGCACTTATTGGGTGATGGCACATGAGAACAGGCTGCCCAGGGGGGTTACGGAGTCACCCTCTCTGGAGATATTGAAGACGCACCTGGATGTGTTCCTGTGTGATCTGGTATAGGTGATCCTTCTCTGGCAGAGGAGCTGGACTGGATGAGCTTTCAAGGTCCTTTCCAGCCCCTAATATTCTGTGATTTTGAGATTTGTTTTTTTTGTCCATGTATTTCCTGAAATTATCTTTTTCATTTAATTTCATATCATTGATTTTAGACCATTTCTCTAATGAAAAAATGTGGGAATTCTAACCTTTTTCCCAGCAGTGCCTACAGCCATTCCTGGGCACATGGCAATTGCAAATTCAAATTATCTCCATTGAAAAAGAAATTACTAAAATTTTGAAAATATGTCATATTGTTGTTAGACTTCTCAATGCTAACAGCTATTAAAGGGTACCATAACACCATAAATTAGACCATATTGCCCTCTACCCTTTCTGAAGCTAAACTATCTAATAATAATGGCTTCCTTATCAACTAGGCCAATTACACTGCAGGAGAGGAAATTAGCTTGACAAATTGCTATTGACAAAACTATTCTGGCACTCTCTTATCTCACTTCTGGAAGATTTTCAAATTTATTCTTTAATCATCTGTACTGATGTCTTTCAGTATTTGAAAGAAGCCTGACTGGGTCATTATTCCCAGATGTTTTCTTTTTTTTCTTTTTCTTTTTCTGTTTTTCTTTCTTTTTCTTTTTCTTTTTCTTCTTTTTTTTCTTTTTCTTCTTTTTTCTTTTTTCTTTTCCTTTTTCTTTTTCTTTTTCTTTTTTCTTTTTCTTTTTTCTTTCTCTTTTTCTTCTTTTTCTTTTTTCTTTTCCTTTATCTTTTCTTTTTTCTTTTTCTTTTTTCATTTTTTTTCTTTTTAAAAATTTTTTATTTTTTTTTCCTCTTTTCCTTTTTCTTTTTCTTCTTTTCTTTTTTTTTCTCTTTTTCTTTTTCTTTTCTTTTCACTTCCTCTCCCTTTCCTCTCCTTTCCTTTCCTCTCCTCTCCTTTTTCATTTTATAAAGAAAATGTTTGTTTTCCTCCACTACTTATCTATCCATCATAGCTGCTCAAAGGCAACCACTAAATGTTCTAAGATAGTTTCAGCAATCAGCAAACCCCAGATTTTACAGATGAAGTTGCCTAACATACTTTACAGATTCATTTACTCCATTTAACCTGTCTCATTGATCCTTGTCTTTTCCTAGTTTGGGCTCTGTTCTGAACTTGTTGAAGGGGTTAAAGATTTAGTTGCAATCAACTTCTTTTTTTTTTTTTTTTTTTTTCTCCCTGAAAACTGAAGCAAAATGTTTCAACCTCCACTATATGTTTGTCCACATTTGTGTCATCTGCTAAATCAAGTGAGCCTCTGGAGCTTTCATCTCTGCTTTTGACCCTTCCTGCCAGTTTAATTTGCCTTATTTTGATTAAGATTCATAGGGAAACTGGTGACTGAATCAGAGCAACAGTGGCATCAGCCATCTGATAGTCAGTCCCTCATTGTCAGTCAAGCACACCTGTGTTGGTTTGGGGCTAATTGGAATGTTTTACTGAGAGAAATGAAATCCTTAGCTGTGAGAAGAAAGAAAAACACCAACAGTAACCTGTATCACTCATTCTTCTGCTGAGAAGCGCAGCTTGTCAAAATATGGATAAGACACTCACTGCTCACACACTGCTGAGTTAGTTCTCAGTAGTTGTTGCTCTGCTCTTTTTCACTCTAGCAGTCTGTGGTTGCTCCTGCCTTAACTCTAATCTGACCTAACCTTTTTCTTTCCTCTAACTCTCTTTGGTCTTTTGGACATCTCACCTCAGATCACTCCAGATTTATCATGTGAGACATACAGGTCTAGTTATTGCTGAAGGGAGGGAAAAGGGGGAAAAGGGCAGGGGGAAGTTTGGGTTGGGATCCTCCTGGCAGGGAGAGATTTTGTGTTTCTGTATTACCTTTAACTTGTATATTTCTGTATCTGTATATAGTGTGTGTATATATATATATATATATATATATGCTTGTATATTGTGCTAAGCTGTAAATATAGAATCATAGAATGGTAAGGTTGGAAGGGACCTCAAAGATCATCCAGTTCCAACCCCTGCCATAGGCAGGGACACCTCCCACTAGTACAGGTCACTCAAGGCCTCCTCCAACCTGACCTTCAACACCTCCAGGGAGGGAGCAGCCACAACCTCCCTGGGCAACCTGTGCCAGTGTCTCACCACCCTCACTGCAAACAACTTCCTCTTAACATCCACAGCTTCATTCCTTAACTTCCAGCCAGCTGAGTCTAGTCTGGGTGATTTTTTTCACAGAGTGGGGGGTGGGTAACTCCCAAACCATCACAACAGCATTTGTCTTGGTACCCTCACTGGAACTGATGTCATCTGCCAACACTTCCATCCAGGGCAAGGTCTAAAGGTTAATTCTGCAGCTGCTTTGTAACAGCTCTTTAAAGAACAGAGAGATGGATGAATGGATGGAGACATAGATTAAAAAATTTTGGTCTCTGAATGAGTTCAGTATCCTAAGGGAAACGACTGTTTACTATTACAAGAGTAGCTTCATCTGTTTTAGCATTTCAGAATAGAATGTTGCAGTGTCACCAGTGCTAATATATCACTGAGGTGTTCAGGTTCTGCAAAAGATACAGATGATGAAAAAAGCTGAGACAGTAAAAGCAGTGCATATACTTTTCAGGGGGAAAAAAGGTGCAGCTTTCTTTAAAGCAGAGGCAGTGGTTGCTCATAGTGAGAAATCATTGCTCATCAGGAATAAATAATTTAGAAAATATCTCTCTCTAACTTTGATTAAGTTTATTTCTAAAGATTAGGAACGTTGCTAGGACACCAACAGCCTAGAGTTAAGATGGTATCAGAAAGAGGATAAAGCATGCAGCAGAAGCAGCATTCTGGTACGATGGTGATTTCTTACATCCTATATGCAGTCTGGGAGCCACAACCTGGGTCTTTCTGAAAACTGCTCAGAGTAATAAATAAAGGTAATTTTGCTTGCAGCGCCTGCTGTTGTAATTTGGAAGGAGAATCTGTATCTTCCAGCAGCAGATGGCCCTTCCATAGCTTCACAGTTTCTTGGTGAACCTTTGACCTTCCTGAAGTTTTTTCAATAATCCAGTTAAGACTGAAGCAGAAAAGAATCCAAGGCTCACAAAGAAGTTTAATCCCTCCTAATAACCCAGTTTTGTTGCATTTGCAATCCCTCTGTTGTTACTTTTTCTCATCCAACCCTTTGCTTCCAAGGACTTTATAGGAGTTATTTAATCATTGTTCAATTGCTGCAAAGGATTTGGATTACAAAAAGGCAGTGTGTCCTGCCTTCCTGTAGGATGCCTTCAGGTATTGGAAGGCAGCAATAAGACCCCCTCAGAATGTCTTTGCTAGGCTGAACAACCCCCAGTTCCCTCAGCCTATCCTCATAGCAGAGGAGTTCCAACCCTCGGATCATCTTTGTGGTCCTCCTATGGTCTTGCTCCAACAGTTCCATGTCCTTCTTATGATGGGGATACCAGAACTGGATGCAGTGACAGTCCCAGGCTACTACACCTCCTTTTTCCATGGAGCATCCCTCTCATGTCCCAGACTGGGGAGAAAGCTGAGTTCCAACCCTTGGATCATCTTTGTGGTCCTCCTATAGACTCGCTCCAACAGTTCTGTGTCCTTATGATGGGGATAACAGAACTGGATGCAGTGACAGTCCCAGGCTACTGCACCTCCTTTTTCCATGGAGCATCCCTCTCATGTCCCAGACTGGGGAGAAAGCTGAGTTCCAACCCTTGGATCATCTTTGTGGTCCTCCTATGGACTTGCTCCAACAGTTCCATGTCCTTCTTATGATGGGGATACCAGAACTGGATGCAGTGACAGTCCCAGGCTACTACACCTCCTTTTTCCATGGAGCATCCCTTCCACATCCCAAACTGAGGAGAAAGCTGAGAACATGTATGTTGTTTCAGCTGGTATGTCTTCTCACACTGCTTCTACTACATGACCAAGAACCTCACTGCCGAGCAGCGATGTTTACCTTGAAAACAGTGTGCACATGGAATCACTTCTACTGATGGACTCAAAGAAAGGACAGATCTGAGATCCTGCTCGAGTTATGGGAAACTATAAATGCCTGATCTGTATCCCTTTTCTTTCTTTCATTCTTTTTTTTTTTTTTTTACAAATTGAATGTTACATTTCACAAGGGAAAAATCAGGATGCACTGATGAGAGTGCCAGTGGCTTATTAATAGTAACTACAGCACAAAAGCAGCAGTTTCCAGCATTACGTTTCCTTGATGTAGATTAAGAGAAATTATTTATGAGACAATGGAGGAAAAAAAAATCATGTAGGAGGGTGAATCACATTGGAAGAACAGGAAAAAATGGAAGTGGGGGCAGAGTTTCTTGAGTATGCTGTGTCATCACCAATGAAAACTAATTTGCTGTATAAATGGAATACTATTAACTCCTGCTTGGTGGGACATAATGCATGGTGGAGGAGGGAATATTTCAGTCAAACTGGAGGGAATATTTCAGTCAGATTGAATGACAGCAATTTTTGGAGAAANCCTGGGGTAAGGCAGAGGGGTGGAAGGGTGATTGGGAGCCCCTCCTGGGGACTCTGATTTCTGGGAGGGGGATTGTGTTTCTCTATTACCTTTAATTTGTCTATTTCTGTAACTATTCCTGTCTATTGTGTGTATCTCTGCTTGTCTATTGTGCTAAGCTGTGAATATAGCTTCAGTCCTTAACTTCCAGCTGCCTGAGTCTAGTCTGGGTGATTTTCATAGAGTGGGGGAGGTGGGTAACTCCCAAACCATCACATTCTATTACCCAGATTACTCTGAAACAGGGATAAGGAATGCTCTAGAAAACTCTCTGCTGCAGAGATACAAGCCTTTACTAAGCCAGAACTAACTAATCTATGCTTTCCAAGAGGGGGGTTTGGCTACGCACGTTACACAAGAGTGACTCACACTGGATTTTTGCGCAAGCTTTTAACAGGAAAAACCTGCCTGGGTCATCCTGTCTCATCTTTACTTTCTCAGGATTATATTCTCCTTCTCTCTTTCCCTAGGGAGTCCATTTTTTCTATAAGCAGAGATTGCAAAACATTCACGTCAAAGCCAGGGGAAAAAAAAAGAAAAAAAAAGACAGCATTATTGCACCATAGATGTTAAAGTCAAGGGCTTAGCCCAGAGACTAAAAAAAGTGGCACTACTTACAGGAACACTCCAGTTTTCCTGTGCAGTTTGTTTCCCCTTTGGGCTGACAGTGTATGCATCTGTGCCTGCTGTCTTAAGAGCTGTTCTCACACGAGTGGAAAGTGACCTGAGCTCTCTGTGCTCTTTCATGGCCAACCCTCCTCTATTCTTTACTGAAAACTTTCCTAGTATCTGATCTGAATCAATATATGCAACTTTGCAAACTCCGCAGTGATTCTGAGAAACCTTGCAGGATTTCTTTTCTCATTTCTGGGGCACAAAGTTTTCATGAGACATAATTCAAGGGGGGGAAAAAATGCTCAACTTGTCCATTTTTCTCATTACTGCATGGCTCTGAGCTATGTAACCCATGTCTATGTTGAAATTCAGGTAAATACAAACCACAGGTCACCCAAGCCATGTTTCCCTTTACACTAGGCTGGGTCTCCAAGAGCAGTTCTGAGAGCAGCCCTGAAGCTAAGCTCTCCCACCATAAGGCCAGGACTAGATTCCTCACATTCCCATGTCTTGTTTCCCATCCTGGTCCTTGCCGCTTATCACGTCGTTTCTACATCCTCCTCCTCCTCAAATTGTAATTTTGGAGTCCAAATGTCATTCATAAAGATGTCCTCCAAACTTGAATCAAATGCAGACTGAAGGTGTTTCAGTAAAGGAAAACCATACTTGCTTTAACACAAGACACTTCTTTCGGAAGCTGCACATTAAGCTCAGGGCTTCTGAAAACCTGCATTCTTCATCCCATATTTGCATAAGTACTTCAGAAGGTGGCTGGAGAGGTGACCTGAGCTCGGGAGAAGGAAACTACTTGGAACCTTTTTAGCCCCTTCAGAACTTTAGAAGTTGGGAGGGACCTCCAGAAATCATTGAGTCCAACCCACCTGCCCAGGCAGGATCCCCTAGGATAGTTCACACAGGAATGCATCCAGGTGGGTTTGGAAAGTCTCCAGAGAAGGAGACTCCACAACCTCTCTAGGCAGTCTGTTCCAGCACTCCAAAACCCTCACTGTAAAGAAGTTTCTCCTCACATTGAGGTGAAACCTTCTATGTTCTAATCCGTAGCCAATGGTCTGTGTCTTATTGCTGCTGACCAGCAAAGAAAGGTTGGCTCTCTTCTGAAGATGACAGTTGTTTCTAGACCAGGAGACTCCACAACCTCTCTGGGCAGCCTGTTCCAGTGCTCCAAAACCCTTGCTGTAAAGAAGTTTCTCCTCACATTGAGGTGAAACCTTCTATGTTCCAATCTGTAGCCGATGGTCTGTGTCTTGTTGCTGCTGACCAACGAAAAGAGATTGGCTCCCCTCTGAAGATGACACTTGTTTTTAGACCATCAAGGAGAGGAGATAATAGGCATAGCTGCGTCCTAACTTTTAAGCTGCTAAAACAGAATTTAAATAGATAAATAAATAAGTTGAATTTTGTCTCTGTAAAATATTGATAATTTTTCCACAAGGCTCTCATATCTAAGAATTGATGCCTCTTGCCTCTTGCCATCACCCTTGCAGAAAAGCAACCCTAACTCAGAGAAAATCAGCCAATTAACTTGAAGACTTGTCCATAACGAGAGACTGGGGAGGCTTAGATTGGAGATTAGGAAGAAGTTTTTCATGAAAGAGTGGTCAGGCACTGGAATGAGCTGCCCAGGGAGGTGGGGGTGGAGTCGCCCACCCTGGATGTGTTTAAGGGGTGTTTGGATGTGGTACCTGGGAATTATGGTTTAAGGTGAATCTTGTAGAGAAGGGTTCTAGGTTGGACTTGGCAATCCTGAGGGACTTTGCCAGCCTCGGTGTTTCTGTGATTCAAGCTTTCAATATCTACTGCTCTGTGGCCTTTGCATCATGGGCAATATTTCAAAGGTGCTCCAGAACTTTATGCTGCAAACATCACCACTCTCCTGTGAACCCTTACTGGGCTGCAATCAATCAGTAGAACAAAGATCACCAACATTCTGTTCTGCCTATGTGAAACTAATGGCATCATCCAAGCATTTTTAATTCACATCTAGAGCTCAGAAAATTCTCTGACAAGTTTCCCCAGGTTTTCTTCTGTTTTTGTGGTAATAAGATTAAAGCAACCCTGCTGAAGGGACATTACCAACAAAGGTAGCCCTTTTATTTTCAAAACCAAGTTAAAAACAACGCAGTGCTATATGCATCTGCTCAATGTTCCTTAAGTCTTTTTTTGTTCTCTGCAAACATATTTTTTCTATTTTATAGCCTACATATTCTCTCTTTCCAGATGAAAGACTATAAAAGCAAACAGATCCTGGAATGAGGCCCAAGAACAATAAAAATCATAGAATCAGTCAGGGTGAGAGGGGACCACAAGGATCATCCAGTTCCAACCCCCCTGCCCTGGGCAGGGACACCCTACCCCAGATCAGGCTGCCCACAGCCTCATCCAGCCTGGCCTTAAACACCTCCAGGGATGGGGCCTCAACCACCTCCCTGGGCAATCCCTGCCAGGCTCTCACCACTCTCATGCTGAAGAACTTCCTCTTCACCTCCAGGATGAATCTCCCCACTTCCAGCTTTGCTCCATCCCCCCTAGTCCTGTCGCTACCTGAAAGCCTAAAAACTCCCTCCCCAGCTTTTTTCTAGGCTCCCTTCAGATACTGGAAGGCCACAAGAAGGTCACCTGGGAGCCTCCTCTTCTCCAGACTGCACAGCCTCAACTCTTTCAGTCTGTCCTCATAGCAGAGCTGCTCCAGCCCTCTGAGCATCCTCGTGGCCTTTCTCTGGACACACTCCAGCATCTCCACATCCCTCTTGTCCCAGGGGCTCCAGAACTGGATGCAGTACTCCAGGTGCTCCGTGAGAGCAGAGTAGAGGGGAAGAATCACCTCCCTTGCCCTGCTGGCCACACTTCTCCTGATGCAGCCCAGGCTCTGGTTGGCTTTCTAGACTGCGAGTGTACACTGCTGGCTCATGTTGAGCTTCTCAACCCAAGTCCTTTTCTTCAGGGCTGCTCTCCAGCCAGTCATTGCCCAGCCTATATCAGTGCCTGGGATTGCCCCAACCCAGCTGCAGGACCTTGCACTTGGTCTTGTTGAACCTCATGAGGTTGGTATGGACCCATCTCTCCAGCCTGTCAAGGTCCCTTTGGATGGCATCCCTGCCCTCCAACATGCCAGCTACACCACACAGCTTGGTGTCATTGATGAACTCTCTGAAGGTGCACTCAGTGCCTCTGTCCATGTCACCAACAAAGGTGTTAAACAAGACCACTCCCAGTACTGATCCCTGAGCAACTCCACTTGTCACTGGCCTCCACTTGGACATGGCCCCATTGACAGTCACTCTTTGTGTGCAGCCATCAAGCCAGTTCTTGGTGGTCCATCCATCAAATCCATATTTCACCAGCTTGGAGATCAGGATGTCATGTGGGACAGTGTTGAAGGCTTTCCTTGGGTCTAGATAAATTATGTCACCTGCTCTCCCCCTGTTTATTGGTCTCCTTGTGACCTTGTCATAGGAGGCCACCAGGATTGTCAGGCATGATTTGCCCTTGGTGAAGCTGTGTTGATTGTACCAAATCACCTCATTGTTATTCTTCTGCCTCAGCAGTGTCTCCAGGAGGATCTGCTCCATGATCTTAGCATGCCCAGAGGTGAGACTGACTGGCCTCTAGTTCCCTGGATCATCCTTCTTTCACTCTTTGAAAATGGGGCTTATGTTTCCCCTTTTCCAGTCAGTGGGGACTTGCCACGGTGGAGAGATGAAGACATAGCTTGATACAAGCAAAGCGTCCACTTTATTGAACAACTCTATAGTTGATATATTCTCACAAACCTATCGTGTTACAAGTTGATATATGCTAATTACACAAGTTCTCTATGCCAGGTTACATATCCCAATTGGTTACGCCTTTCAGCTCATCAAAAAGTTTCACTGTCTCTAGTTCCTTATCTCTTATCTACGTTGCTAAGTTACCAAGGCTACATGGCTAACTACAGCATCCTGTTTGTCACATTCCTTAAGGAGATTTACACAGTCTTAAGGAGCATGCTGTTATCTACACATCCCAAGCCCAAGGTTTGTGGGCAAACTGACCCAGGCTAAGCAATTGTGCTGAGCTAGCAGATCGTTCACCCATAGGGACTTCCCTGGACTGCCACAACTTTTAGAATACAATACTTTATACTCCAAAGCCAAATGAAGAATTATTGCATATTCAAGACCTGTGATTACTGCATACTCAAGACCTGTGATTCTGTGACCTTCTGTGTTAGGCTAAAGTTCATTTTGACTATCATAAGGCTATATTTTTGTCTTAACATCTGGAGAGACACAAACCAGAAATAGATACTATTTCCCTCAAAGAGCTCCTATCCATTGGCTCCTGCCATTTTACTTGCATGCAAGTCTTAGCACGGGGCCAACACAACACTGAGTTACCCTAGCTTGACCTGTAGTAGTTCAAAATGACCTACAGTGTATCTAATGATCTCCAAGCAGCTTGAGGATATGAGTAGATACTCACTCTAGTCTCTGACCAGGGGTCCTAAGGCACGAGGGATGCAGAGAATCCCCCTGTAGATGAGTAGGAGAATCAAGGGCTTAATCGTACTCTCCAGGCTTATTTGCTGGTACACTGCTTCTGGAAAGACCTTAAACCTTTTGTCCCTGATGGTAATGGCTTAGTGAAACCACTAAACAAGAGAGTGTGCTTTTACCATACAGCTCCCTGCAGCAATGCACTTTTCTTTCTAACATCAGCAGCATCCAGTAATGCTGCCTCTCACCAGTGTCTTCAAGTGTGCCCCAAATTCTCCTGGCATGGATCTTTGTTCAAACTCTTCAGAGCTGCTCCCTTCCCTGTCAGTCTGAAAATGTTTTAGTTGTCTCAGGTGAAGATCATCATTAGACATGACACTATGCAACATTCTCATCAATGAAGTAGAAGTGAATATAAAATCACTGTGAGCAAGTCTCATAGAGCTGATGAAGGAAAAAATGGCAGAGTAGAAAATAGTAACAGAGACACAGCATCTTTCAGAGCAAACTGGTGTTAGGGATGTGATTACATTTACATGACTGCAAATTCATTTTCCTGGAGGGAAAGAAATGCAGCAATGTACCAAGGGAAAATATTAAGATCTGTATCATAGAATCATAGAATGGTAAGGTTGGAGGGGACCTCAACATCATCTAGTTCCAACCCCCTGCCATAGGCAGGGACACCTTCCACTAGTACAGNGGATTGTGCCTACCCAGGTGCAGGACCTTACATTTGGCCTTGATGAATTTCATGAGGTTGGCTTGGGCCAAGATCCAGGTCCCTCTGGCTGGGTTCTAGTGCACAGGCAATTCAATGTGAGCACACACTGCAGATCTGTCAGGGAAGACTGAAAACAAAAGACCACAGAAGGTTATTTGTGAGTGAGAGGCTTGAGAGTTCATTCCGGTTTTGTAACACAATCAATAAATTCTCTCATTCAAATGCTGGAATACTTTTATGAGAGAAAATGCAGTGTTCCAAGTCTGAAATGGGACTTTAACCTGGTGGAGCACACATTTATTTCTTTCTTTGTTTGTTTATAACTGCCTGGAAGCATAAAGCAGGCAAACATAAATTAGAAACTACAAACAAAACTCTAGCAGTGAGGGAGACTAAACTCAAGTAAAATACCATGGGAAGTGTTGGCATTTCAGCCTCTTGATGTGCTCACATAACGACCTGAAACCTTTTTGTTCAAGGGTTAAGGTTACTGGATGTCAAATAGCACTCTGCAAAACACTGGGCTAAGATTAGTCGTCTGCAGAAGCCTTTTCTGTCTTTAAGATCTATGAAGATGTGAACTTTGTTGCCTTCATACTTTCACAGATGTTCCTTTTCTTGTTTCGGGCTCTAGCCAAATTGAGAAGGAATTCAACAGCTTTTGCCTAGCGTTATTAAAAGCAGTGCATGTTGTTATTAATGCATACCCATTTCTGCTCTGACAGAACAAAAGAGGTCTTAGTCCCTTACCCATACCCATGAGCTATATCCCTTTTCCTATCTTTTTGCAAATGTCCATTAAACTCTGCCAAGAACTGAAACCAGCAAAGTGGATGTTTATTTTCTGTAATGCTACAGCATTTTGCAAAATATATTCTACTTTTTTTTTTTTCTTATGTTCCCAGGAAGGCTGTGGGAAATCATGGAAGAATGGGAGGGGGGTTGGAAATGCACTCAAGTGATTTGCATTTGGGAGTGCTGAAAAATGCATATATCATTCTAATTATTGTCTTCCCTTGTGTGTTTAACACATAAAACAGTTGTATTCAGATAACACAGGTCTGTGATAGACTTAGAGGCCCCTTAGGAATCTTGCCTGAGGTTCATGCCCTGCTGTGGGAAAGATGAAAGCACAGTGATAAGCTATGCCTGCAAGAATCCCCCAACTATAGGCACCAAGAGCAGGCTAGGCATTCCTCTAGCAAGGATTGAGCTCCATGGTGCCCACCTGAGTGCCTCTGCTACAGTGCTGCTTCAGGGATCCCCTAGTTCACGAGGTAATGAAAGTAGATTTAGTGTTTGTATTTCCTCCATGGTTCACAGATTCCATCAGGCTGGAAGGGACCCTCAAAAGTTATCTTGTCCAGCCCCTCTGCAGTGAGCAGGGACACCTCCAACTAGAGTAGGCTGTACAGAGACACATCAAGTCTGATCTTTAATGTCTCCAAGAGCCTGCTCTTCTCTGGACTGAACAGTCCCAATTCTTTCAGCCTGCCTTCATAGGAGAGGTGCTCCAGCCCTCTGATCACCTTTGTGGCCCTCCTCTGGACCTTTTGTGTTGAGGATACCATAGCTGAACACAGTACTCCAATCGAGGTCTCACCAGAGCATAGTAGAGTGGCAGAATCATCACCCTTGATGTGCTGGCCACACTTCTTTTTGATGCAGCCCAGGATGTCATTATCCCAAACTGTACTATTTCTTGTAGATATTGATGCTGTCCCTATATGTATTATAAGTCAAATAAAAACTGATTTAATAGAAAAGCTTTTAAAAAGTGCTGAGATTTGTGAGCTGGAGGTAACACAGTTATTAGAGGAAAGTTTGAATGCATTTACTTTTATCAGGCTCCAATTAAAGACACCGTTTAAGAGACAGATGATAACAGCAGCATTCAGGCTGAGCGAGATTAGCTAGAGAAGAGAGGGCAAAGAAAGTTCAGCTCAAAAGAGAAATGTATTCCCAACAAACAATTCAACCAGCCTTAATCTCCTGACAAAAAGAGGCACTGGACTGGATAAGAGCTACCAGACTCCCAACTTCCAGATATTTATGACTGAACTAAACAAAGCAGAGGAAAATATATTTTCAAGCACCAGTTAACTGCTGGCAGGGATGAGCCAGATGCCTTTTGTGTCTTTTGTTTGTGCTTTCAAACTGCATTTGAGTTACACAACAGCAAGCTCATCAAACTAGGCCTGAGACTGGGGTAGATCTACCCCAGCCCTGAGCAATCCAGCCAAAGGCAAGAGCTGGCAGAGTTACTGCTGCTGCAGTAGTGGGGAGGAAAACAGCAGAACATTTCCAAAAGAGCAAGTAGTGGGAGTGTTATTGAGGGGTAATTAATTAATGAGAGATATAGAATCATAGAATGGTAAGGTTGGAAGGAGACTTCAAGGATCATCTAGTTCCAACCCCCTGCCATAGGCAGGGACACCTCCCACTAGCACAGTTTACTCAAGGCCTCATCCAACCTGGCCTTGAACCCCTCCAGGGAGGGAGCAGCCACAACCTCCCTGGCCAACCTGTGCCAGTGCCTCACCACCCTCACTGCAAAGAACTTCCTCCTAACATCTAGTCTAAATCTCCCCTCTGCCAGTTTAAACCCATTGCCCCTTGTCCTGGCATTGCAAGACCTTGTCAATAATCCCTCCCCAGCCTTCTTGTAGGTCCCCTTCAGATACTGGAAGGCTACTATATATGATTTTCAAAGATTAATATTGTTTATCTATATTCAATATTCAGAACTCTCGCCACCCTGAACGCTTTTTAATAATACCAATTTGAATAATAATTGGTTCTTTGCTCAGTCATGGGAACTTTATACGAGTAATAACACAGGCTCTAGCAATAATTAGTAATAATATATAACATTAATTGAACTCGATTGAACTGGAAGAGAAGGCTTTGCAGTCAGTGTACCGCTTGTGGTCAATGTACCGCTTCCGGTCAATACTCTGCTTGCCCACCAGATGGACTCAAGGAGCTCCTTTCTGCTGATGGCAGAAGACAACAGTGAATTAAAAGAGGATTTCAGTATTTACTCACAAAATATTATCTCCCCACTGACAGGGCTGGCTACAGCTTCAGACAGTACCCAAACGCTGTCAGGGAATTCTGTTACTGTCTTGTCAGCCACTGGGCTGCTGGGGAAAGGAGACAGACAATCTGTGACCTGGTCCTGATCTCCTCTGGATGATCTGTGTATCTCCAGGACTTCCTGTCTTGGCAGGAGGCTTTCAGGTGCAGGCAGAATGCAATGCCATGTGCAGTCTCAGCATGGTGTCACGCTGGCTGCGCAGGCCGATTGCGTGCAGGCATTTAGAGGAAAATCCAGCAAAGCAAGAGCAAAGCTGTGCAGATCTTTTTTGGAGCCACTTGACTGTGCAGGGTCATAGACCAATTTCTCCACATCTGGGGCAGGGAGAAAACTCCTTAAGTGCCCTCAAATTTCTGCAAGGTAATAAAGAGAGTCCAGAAAAATGACAAAGCTAAACAGAAAATACTTCTCCATGGCAAAATAAAGAAAGGTGAAGTTTTGTCAAAATAATATTCACTGACATATTGTCCCCTAAATCAGCCTGTGTTCCAACTATGTACATATTGATCTCCAAAAAATAAGATTTAATCCACGTTTGGGCTTTCACTGAATGGGAAACAGGAGGAAATTCTACCTAGACAAAGAAAGCAAAATTCAAGACCTCCGGAGAGCACATAGCACAGATGGAAGATACCACACTTGTCACATCATTGGGCATCTGTTTCCAAACTTAGTATTCAGCTGCATGATCCATGCCCAGTAACTGGACTTCCTGGGAACCTTGCTTCTTCCTCCACTGTGTCTTCTGTTTGGTTTCTAAGCAGGAATTACTTTTTGCCAGTAGGTTTATGCAAAAGTGGCCTCAGTGTGTAGTGAAGCTCAAGCCATATCCTAAACATTCATAGTAAAGCATGAAGTGTTTATTTCTTGCCAGGACCAGCCTCATGGAAAGCCACCCTTTGAGAACCCAGAGAGTTTCTTTACACAGCTATCACTTGCAGACAGTTGTAAAATACATGAAAGTTAAACTCGCCTCTAGGTAATAAATTTTACTTTTTCAAAATTAGTAGCTTAGGGCACTATAAATATTTAGGAGAAAGAAAGAAGGAAAAGAGGGGGGAAACACATAATTTGCTCATTTGGAATATTAGATCATAGGCACCACAACTGACTGAAATTTAGTGTTTTCTACCTTTAGATGTTGCCTTTCAGTTTCAGAGTCATCTCTCCACAGCTCTGCAGAACAGAAAGCCCAAGCAGGCTAAAATAGGTTTATACATGTCCTGCCTTCCCCAGACATGTTTTTTCTGATCCCCCTCCATCTGTTTTGGGGAGAAGCAACCACGGGAAAGAGGACAAAGAACCTGGAGCCACTGAGTCTAAGGACTGTGGCTTGCCCAGACTTGCTTTGAACCCTGNGCAGGAACCTTCTCTTGCAGTATCATGTTTGCCTTTGCTGGGTACCTCTTACAGTGTCCCAGTTTTGCCTGTTCCCTGTGTGTATAAATTTCCAAACCCTGCATTTCGAACTTTGTAACTAAGTTTTCTGGGAAGATTAAATGTTAATAAACAATTGTCATAGTTATTAATCTCTGCCTGCATATCAAAATTAATATCGATTATTCATTTTGCATCATTCATAACAGCCTAAGAAATGAGAAGTTACAAAATCTAAAAGATTTTTCAGTCTTCCAGCATTTGGCCAGCACATCAGGCCCTGGAATGTTCTCCAATGTGCTAAGAGAGATGAGGTTTGATTTAAAATGTTTTGAAGTACACATGATCTAAATAAAGTACCTACTTACTTAATGTACCCATGGCATTCACTGGAATAAAACAAGAATAAAAATCCCAACGCTCCTAGCTATGGCTGTAAAATGCAACACAGCCACTGAAAAGGGATGTTTAAGACAAGCAAATATCAGGTGATGATTCCTCAAGATGATCTGGTGGAAAGATTCATTTCCTAATGCATGTATATGCACCTGCCACGTGTTTTGTGCATCAGCAACAAAGAACAAGGGAAGGACAGGCCAATATCTGCAGGTGTTCCTCCAATACGTGCTCGGAGTCCCTTTGCCACTGTCTTTGCAACACCAGTTGAAGAACAAGTTAAATATTTCAAAACTCTAGTCAATCCAGGAGCTCCTCAGATGGCTGCAGAGAACAGTGATTAGTCATGAATTAAGCAAGTAAGAGTGAAGCTACGCTTGCAGATGAGCTAGTCAAAGAAACATAGAGGATTTAGATGAGCATTAGGCTGTGCTAGTTATAAATCCAACAGGCTGCCAATGGCAGGATGATAGCACCTCACTAACAAAGTTTAGGAAAAATGTAAGAGAGACTTATAAAAACACTATGGGGGTTGCTCAGGGACCTCAGTTCGCAATTCATAGGACTAATATAGGACTAATAACTGCAGCATCGACCAATAAAACTTTGTGCCTGACCTGGTGAAAATAGCACTGGGCGGGGGAGAGTGAATGTGTGAGATAATCGAGTAGAGTAAAAGCTCTCATCCTGTTGGCAGATCAAAGATCCACTACAAGCTGTTGCTTGCAAACTTTATGTACATGGGCATCAGGCACAGGGTCTCATGGTTGGTTTGGGTTTATCAAAACAATAGGGAGCCCATCAGGGATTTACAGCGCCTGTAACTGTTGTGCCTGTGTTCAGAAGGGTCCCCTGGCTGGCTGCAGGCTGTTGTCCCACTGTTGCGTGTGATCTTTAAGACATCATTGTTACTGTCATCTACGGGACTACTTTACCAGGGTACATCTGTCTTAGGAAGCCTTCCAATGGATTTTCTTTCTTCCCACATGAAGCAAAAAGCACAATGACAACTGACCATACCTTGTTCTGCTTCTGAGTTAACTCCTCTGGACACAGGCACCTTTTCTTATCAGCATCACTGTCAGCTGAGTTCTAAAATTCCCCCTGATTCTCTTCATTTAAAATCAGCTGTGTTAACTGGGTTCAACAAAACAAGTGGAAATGTGAGATTCTGGAATACATTTAATTCAGGTATGCATTTATGATATATTGGTGCTTTGAACAAATGAAACAGAGCATAAATAACAGCCCACAGCATGACTTAGTCTAAAATAGAAAGCCAAGAACAGAGCAAGACTTGGCCTCTGTGCCAGGAAAGATGTCTGGAGGCAAGGCATAGCAGTGACTTGCAAGAAAATTGCTTAGAGAGGAAGAGAATGTGAAGTGTCAATAAACATATACTAAATACAAAAAAAGAAAGAGAAACTTTCACCCAAGATGACACAAATTCAGCAATTACAATAGCAGTATAGAATTTCAAAAGGCAAAGAATTCAGGCTCAAAAATCAGCACAGTAAGGAATCCCTAAGTGACAGGCAGGGTGAAGCACTAGGTTGGACTCATCATACTCCAGAAGGAGAGAAGTCTGATGCAATAACCTTGCAGAGGCAGCATATGCACAATGAGTTCTGACAGAAAGACAACAAAGAGCTGTCAGATGAGTAGGGAAAGCGAGATTAATGTGATCCAACTCTTTGTACAGAAGTTTTGGAAAGCCTGATCAAAGTTATGGAGATGTAAGTGCAGTGGTACCTGTTTTGTAAAAGCTAATACACAGGCAGGAAAACCCCTCCAGTACAAACTCTTTCAAAAGTGGCTTGTAACACCAACATGGTGAAAGAGGCCAAGTTCTCACTCAATAGTCTTCTTCCCTGTGTACAGCTGAGTCATATTTAGCTACTTCCATGATAACGTTTACCCAGACCTAGGCTGACACCCTTCAGAGCCTGCCCAGCTGTGGGAACCAACAAATTCTCTCCCTTCTATATCAGAACTGTTCCAACACTTTACATCAGTATGAAGTCATTAACAGCAGTAGTGCCATGGGCTCTGAAGAAGATGGTTTAGCACAACTGATGTTAAGAGACTAACTAATCCCCACAATGATTTTAATAACCATGATGAAGTACGAAAAACAGAGCACTTGGCTTGGTTTCCCAGAACTTTGGTTTCTTAGGGCTGGCAGCTGAAAATAACAACCAAAAAATGTTCTGTTCTGCAAAGTAGTCATATTAGATAAGAAAATGGTCCAAAAAAAATCAATAAACTCTGAACTTTCCAATGTGCTTTTATGTTAACATTTAGAGAAATGGAAATTTGAAATTTGGGGTGTTTACAATACCATTTTGGACAGCTGCTGAAAACTAAAATACAGAACAATCAATTCCCCCTAAGTATCTATGTGCAGATACAGATGGGAGTGCTCCCAAAATATAACTGTTTCTGAGAGCATATGTTAGAACTGAAAAGACTTCACTGGCTTCAGTAGCTGGTGTTCACCTATTCAAAGTCAAATAAATCCATCAGGCCAAAAGACAAAGATTGTCTGGTATAAATTATCCAGAGAAGTCATGAAGAGAACTTCACGAAATTCCACATCCACAAATTTAAAGGAATGATTGAACTGTTTAAAAAGCATCAGAGATGCCTTATTGTTATGAATGGTGCAAAATTAATAATGGATATTATTCTTGATATGCAGGCAGAGATTGTTAATAACTATGACAATTGTTTATTAACATTAAATCTTGCCAGGAAACTTAGTTACAAGGTTCCCAATGCAGGGTTTGGAAATTTATACACACAGGGAACAGGCAAAACTGGGACACTGTAAGAGGTACCCAGCAAAGGCAAACATTATACTGGAAGAGAAGGATCCTGCGGTCACTACGCTGCTGGCAGTTCATTACCCTGCTTTGCCACTGGGTGGACACAGGAAGCTCCTTTCTGCTTATGGCAGAAAGCAATTAGTGATTACAAGAGGCTTTGAGTATTTACTCACAATGTATTATCAGACAGTACTCAAAGCAGGTGGAGGGGTTGCTGTCGGTGGTCTCAAAGCTGTTAGAGGCTTTGGAGTTTTCCCAGGCTCTTTTCTGAGGCAGCTGGAGTCTGGTGCAGTCTCTGACCTGCTTTCTCTTGACTCCCCATTCAGCAGCAGCCTTGCAGAGGGGCAGGCAGGATGCAATGCCATGTGCAGGCTTGGCACAATGTCAGACTGGCTGTGCAGGCCGAGTGCCTGCAGGCATTTAGAGCCTGTGCCTGGTAAACTCAAGGCAGGGGAGTTTTCAGGCAGTTCAGGATGCAGTGAGGCAGCAGAGCACACATGAATACAAGAGCAGAGAGCAGATTGTGCTACCTGCTCATCTCTTTTTATCAATTCAGCCTGAGACTAATGGGCCTTTGAACACAGATTAGCCTATCAGGATGGCACTTTGCCAAGCTTGACCATAACAGCTGAAGCCAGGGCTTTTGTTTGCCATTCCCACAGCTGCTTCCCTCAGCACACAAGGAGGGGGTGCAGGGGAACAAGTCTGGGCAAGCCACAGTCCTTAGACTCAGTGGCTCCAGGTTCTTTGTCCTCTTTCCTGTGGTTGCTTCTCCCCATAGAAGAGGAATTAGGATAAATGCAACTACAGTGTGATCTGAAGTAAGCATGTGGGAAGATGAGAGCAAAACTGATATGAAAACATTTAAAATAAAATTACTCCATAGATCTGCAAGTAAAGGCCTTTGTTCACGGATTCATATAATGGTTTAAATTGGAAGGAACCTTAATAATCCAACCCCCTCACCACCACAGGCAGGAACACCTTCTGCTAGGCCACACTGCTCAAAGCCTCATCCAACCTGGCCTTGAACAACTTCAGAGAGGGGGCATCCACAACCTCCATTGGCAACCTGTTCAGAGTGTTCAGAGCTTACTAAAGGACACGAACATCATTGTCTGGATTTTATTTTTTGCCTCTAGCTCAAAAATCCACCTTCATCACCACCCCATGAAAGAGGGTTCCTGAAAACAAATTTTTAATTTTTTTTTTTTTTTATTGCTATAAGCAATGCCTGAAGCAACTGGGAATGCTTGAGAGCATCCAGACATCCAAGTGTTATTAGCAGATGTGAGAAAAGATCTGAGTCCTTCCAAGTCAGCATTGGGAATTAAGGTAAGACAGAGTGCTAAACCATCAGTAGCATTTTAGAGCTACATTCTCTTGTTGTCACTGCCAGCAGCATGACTTTGGGTAGTAACTGGATCAAGAATAAATTTAGATAGCACAGCACGTAGATGTCTGTGTGTGACCTGCATGCCTAAGCTGCTGTAATAGTCATTACAGCCTAGACAGTAAGTCAAGCACACTTGAGATGCATAAAAATGGATGAAGCTCAAGACTCAAGCATTTAATTTTTAATGTCACTGTATTTCTGGGACATTTGCATGATAAGACATACAGGAAACTTCTGCTTTTCTGGAGCAATGCCTGAAACAGCATAAGATACTGCATTTAAACAAATTCCTGTCTTCCATAGCAGCTGGTCAGCTAAATTACTCTAAGGTCCATTACCTATACTGTCCAGAGGCTCAGCCTATCTGACAAGCACAGACATGCACTGTCCTTTTGGATGTCTTAGGGTATCCTGTCTTCTCTGCTACTGTTGATCAGGTCTCTTATCATTTCTGCAAACTGCAGATGGATGCTCAGATGCTTTTACTCATTTCGAGCAGCACCAATACCTACATTTAACCAATTTACTTGAGCCTTACATTCCTTCTAAAAGTTTGTACTGATATTTTCTAAGGCCATGACTCCAGTACTTAGCCATAGCTGTCTACTGCTGTTTGAAATGCCCCTTGGTATCTGAAATATTTGTAATTACAGAAGAGCTCAGTATGACACAGGATTTACAAAAGGCTCAATCCCTTTTTGGACAACAGCAGGTGGATGGCATGCAGGATACTCCGCACTAACTATAATGTTGAGATGTCATGGCCTTAAGAGTCACGGTCTCATCCACAAGGGGGAGAAGCCATGCAGCTGCAGTGACAGTGGTAAGAGCTTTGCCACCAGTTCACAGCTTAATAGTCACTGCCACATCCACACTGGGGAGAAGCTGTAAAGCTGTGCAGACTGCGGCAATACCTTCCAGAAGAACACTGACCTGACCAGACACCTCCACAGCTGCAGCCAGCAGAAGAAGAGCAGTAGCAAAGTATCCGAGGGTCCCTACTCCCAATCACATCAGGAGGTGCCCAGCAGCCATGGGCCCCCACTGACAATACTGGTGCCAGGATGCCCTGCCAGTAGAGCTGCCCCAACTGTGACCCTTCTGCCAGGTTTTGCTGTCCTGGGCTGCAGCGAGGCTGCACCAGTGGCACCAATAACACCAGTTGCCCAGGCAAGCCCTGAAATGCGCCTTGTTTGGGGCAGGGGGATCGCAGAGCAGAGCAGTGTCATGACTGGGCTGGGACCTCTAAGCCAGGCTGGGTCACAAGGTGGTCTCCATAAGCACTGCTAGATGATGTCATGACCATCACCATCACCAATCCTCACCAACACCAGGACTGGCTTGGTACACTCTGGAATAAAGATATCGTTTCATGTTGCTGCAAGTCAGGGATTCCAAGCAAAATGTGCCTGGAGCAGGGAACAATCCCAATAAAAGATTTTCCAAGGCTCTAAAAATCCCTGGAGGAGGCTGGATGAGGCTGTGGACAGCCCATGGCAGAGGGGTTGGAACCGGATGATCCTTGTGGTCCCTTCCAACCCTGACTGATTCTATGATTCTATGTGCTTATGTGTGAGCAACACATCCTATGCCTGAATATTTGTACTGATGCTTCTTAAGTCCAGCTTGACAACAGTTCATTGTCTTATCTATATGCATCAAGCTAGCTACAAGATCAGGGATTGAAACTGGAGAGGGATGAAAATGATGAAATCATCTTACTCGTTCCTGATTGCTGCTTCATTCACACATACTCAAATCTCTCAGAGCGGTTTTGTATATCTTGGAAATTAATTTGTTTCCCACATACTAAAATAGTGAAAAGTATTAATTTCCAGCCTAATAAATACAAATGTTTGGAAAAGGAAAACTACATTCTTGTACTCATTTTATCTTTTACACTTATGAAACTGCAGTTCTGTCTCACAGACACCTAAGATATACATGAGACAGCAATGTGGCCAAGAAGACCAATGGCATACTGGGGTGTATTAGAAAGGGTTAGTAGGTCAAGAGAGGTACTCCTCCTCCTCTACCGTGTTCTGGTGAGGCCACATTTGGAATATTGTGTCCAGTTCACAGAACCTTAGAGGTTGGAAGGGACCTCCAGAGATCATCAAGTCCAATCCACCTGCCAAGGCAAGATCCCCTAGGGTGGTTCACACAGGAATGCAGGTGGAATACAGGTGGGTTTTGAAAGTCTCCAGAGAAGGAGACTTCACAACCTCTCTGGGCAGCCTGTTCCAGTGCTCCACAACCCTTACTGTAAAGAAGTTTCTCCTCATGTTGAGGTGAAACCTTCTATATTCCAGTTTGTAGCCACTGCTCTCCCTGTCTTATTGCTGCTGACCACCAAAATCAGGTTGGCCCCATCCACTTGACACCCACTCCTCAGATATTTGTATGCATTGATCAGATCCCCCCTCATCCTTCTCTTCTCCAGACTAAACAGCCCCAGGGCTCTCAGTCTCTCTCCACAGGGGAGATGCTCAAGTCCCCCAGTCATCCTCATGGCTCTCTGCTGGACTCTCTCCAGCAGGTCTCTGTCTCTCTTGAACTGGGGAGGCCAAAACTGGACACAGTATTCCAGGTGTAGTCTCACTAGGGCACAGTAGAGGGGGAGAAGAACCTCCCTAGCCCTGCTGGCCTCACTATTCCTGATGCACTCCAGGATGCCATTGGCTCTCTTGGCCACAAGGGCACATTGCTGGCCCATCAGAACTTGCTGCCCACCAGGACTCCAAGGTCTTTCTCCATGGAGCTGTTGTCCAGCAGGGCAGCCCCCAAATTGTACTGGTCCCTGTTGTTCTTCCTCCCAGATGGAGGACCCTGCACTTGTCCTTATTGAACTTTGTGTGGTTAGCCACTGTCCAGCACTCAGCCTGTCCAGATCTTGTTGGATGGCAGCACAGCCTGAGAGGCTGTTAGCCACCCCCCTAAGTTTTGTATCATCAGTGAACTTGCTGAGGGTACACTCAATACCCTCATCCCGTATTTAATTATCAAACATTCCAGATTTAAAAATTAGGTCAAGTCGATGTCAAGTATGTAAGGGCTTGTTTAATTTTTAAATGTCTGGCTTTTTCTGTGCAGTTTGCCAGGTAGGAACTGAAACTTCAGTAGGAACTCCTGGCTCCATTTTACATTTTAGAACTTAACTCATCTACTAAAGCATCCCTAGAAAAATGTAGAAGCCTAACTTTAACTGTGTCCTCATCAAAAACCTTGGAGTGGAGACAAGATTCTTCAGGAATGCCTATGTGACTCTGAAATGAAGTTTATTAACAATGCAAAGTCAGTTCTGGAGTCTCAAGTTATTTGACTGTCATCTCTTGGATATCTTCAAAGGTAAACTAAGAATTATAGATGTGTGACCAAAACAATTCTACTTCTTTTAGTGATGTAACAGTGATTTAGCAGTGTAATATTATCATAGTTTTTATTGATACAGAAGATTTAAGTTACAGAACAGCAGTCAAACCCAGACTCTTAACTTGCCCAATATTTGAGGATGAACAATTACAGACAGTAAAATGACTCAGTTCCTTATAGTGCGGCTATTGATTACAGTAAAACTGTTAATATCATATTGCAAAATATAAGTGCATATACAGTATATAAATACAATATAAATAATTTCTGTTCCTTTTCAGGAACATAAGCCAATCACATGTTTTTCAGTTTAATTTAGCCTGTGCTAAAGTACATTTCTATCTTAAATATATATGAATGTAAACCATACCTACTAAACCTTTCAGTTTCACTCCCTGCACCTCAACTTGCAACTTATATTACAGTACTTTAAAAGCTGAATGAACACTCTTTTTACTCAGAAGAGGTTTCTGTCAGAATTTCCTACCTTTTAAATCTTTGGCAACGTTTCACAGAACAATCAAACTTAGTATGCTGTTACTACATGACCCTTTAATCTTATCCAAAGATAAGAGCCTGACCCCTGACTCTATTTCAAAGAGCAGGCTGTGTGAGTGTTAAAACAACAACAATCCTACACTGTAGGAGAAAACTGTCATTGTGCAAAACGTATTCATAAGCATTTTACAGATTAAAAAGACACAACACTGTTAGATATGGCAATGCTGGGCCTCTGAGTAAACTCACTACTTCATACCTGGTCAGCTCGTGGCAATACACCACTCTGAAAATCTGCTCCTTGACAGGTTGCTCCTTCAGCAGGTGCAGCAGTAAGATCTGTAAGGGTTTATATTTGGGCCAGGTTATATAATGTTTGATGGGCAAGATCAGGCTCCTCAAACCTATCAAGCTCCTAAGACTTTCAAAAGGTACCCATCTGTTCTAGGCACCCAGCTCAGCAAACCTTCTTTAATAGCACCATGTCAGTATTCACTTGCACCAGCAAAAAAAAAACACCACTGGATTCTGGTGAAGTCCTTCTGCACACTGGTAGAAGCACCTGCTCAGAGCTGCTCACTAGGGCACAATCAATGCAGAACAGGTGATATGAAAGGACTCAGCAGTCTTTTATTTCCCAAATACATGGCTAGATAGATGCAGAATTAACAGGAAAAATGCCATTCAAATGGTATTGGTCCTACTTAAAATGGTTCCAATTAGAAGTATTTGATGCCAAGTAAAATATGCTGCACAAAAATTTACCCTATCAGCCTATAGTGTATGTTCGTGCCAATGACAGGTTCATTAGGAATCAGGTGGGAACAGATTCAGGGGCTCAAAACAGCTTAAAGACTAAAAAATCTTTAAGGCAAAAAGCTGAAGTTACCTTTTGCCTCCCTGCTAACTCTCTGTGTTTGCTCCTCTGTGGCACTTTCATATGAAAGGTTATTTCTATATCATCCTACCTGCAGAGACTCATCCCTTTAAAGTGTCTGCCAAGTATTTAACTTTGTCCATGCTAAAACAAACAAAAAAAGAGCATTACTCAGTACTATTGCTTGAACAACTACATGCAGTTTGAACTACATGCTGTAACAAATCCCTATCAGAAATGCCCTCATCAACACAGAGATGAAAGTGCTCAAATGCAGTCACCACATAGTGGGTGAGTAAGGAAATATTCTGAATAGAAAATATAAATATAGATATATCTAGCATTATATATCTGTATTACTCTAGCACTAAAACACCAAGTGGTAGATTTGGAAGGAACATACAGAAGGCAAGCAAAATATTACATATATTCCTATGTTGGTTTGTATGAATACAGTAGAGAGGTTTTGGCATACCACATTTTCTAGGGGAATGCTATAATTAAAATATAGAAAAATATAGAAAAAGAAGTTTCTTTGTAACAGGACTGAGTATGATAAATACAGTTCTATTATTATACAAAATATGAAGTGTTTTGGGGTTCTTTTTGAGAAAACAAGACCAAAATCACAGCTTTAGCATCTGGAGTAAAAGACACCTATGAAGTGTGAGCCACAAAACCAAAGATGACCCCTGAAAAATCAGGATTCCAGCTGGGGCCTCAGTACAAAGGCTTGCTGAACAAAACTCATTTCTATCCAATTACCACTTATTAACTTGTTGGGTTTTTTTTCCTTCCAAAGCAGACAAAAATCTGTAAAGGGCATGTCAGATCCTATTTAAGGTAGAACATAAGCATGAAAAAATAATTACTATGTGCTCCAGTAGAAATATAGATAGGCAGTCTACAAAAGTATTTCATACATCTGGATAGTTGAAATCAAGGGAAGAAAAACCGGTGTAAAAATGGGTTAGGACAGCAGCTACCAGAAATGTAAAAAAATAAACTGTTTATCATTTGTGCAGTTGGATGGTTTTGGGTTGTGAAAGTCATACTTGCTGTGATTAACAAGATGCTGTAGCTTTTCATTCCTAATCTAAACAGGATGTATCATTGCTTCCTAAAAACAATACTGTATTTTAAACACATGCATCTCATACAAACTGTACCTCTCCACGAAGTAACAGTAGTTGAAAATAAGTCCTGAGTCACTTCTTCAGCCAACTAGCAGGCAGGTGGTATGCTTGAGGAAGAAAGGGCTTCGAAACAGATATCCCTCCACCTCACAGTGCTGCCATAAAACCCACAGCTTCTATGTGTCAAAGTATGGCACAAGCTTCATTCTAGAAAGCAGTGTCTCATCCTTTCCTTTCTGACAGAGAAATTAACATTGTGACTCTTGCAAGCTGCTCTGGGTAGCCAAAGGCCTCCTTAGTTCTACCAACCATCACAGCAGGCATTTCCCCAGAGCAAGGGTTGTGCCATGCTGCACAGCTAACCCATGGTACAGGAACATAAGGTAACAGACTGTGTCAGATGACAAGAACACTCCTAAGTAGCTAACTTCTGGCCTAATAAAAGCTCCAGCCTTCACCTCAAAACCTTACCTTACACTCTCATCCATTCTTCAGCTTAAATATTAAGATGGTCAGCAACAAAAAGTTCCTTTATGCTTATTGTAGCCCCTCAGCAACAGTGGTGTGCTGTACTAATCAGGGCATTCCCAATTGCTTGGAAAAAAAACCCTTGGAGCCAATGTGAAAAACCGGAACAAGAATGAACAGCACACTCTGCAGACATCCCAGCAACCAGAGGCAGGCAACTGCAACTGCAAACACCACAGATGCTCTTTTTAAAACTGGTTCACCCATCAGAGGCAGATCTTGCACCACTGAGCTCCCATCCCAACCCTCACAACAGAGCTGGCAGCAGCATCTAGGCTTGCTGCCTGGATATGATGACTTGACTGATTTCCATCTTGTCTGAGGAGGAAAGCATCTTGACTTCCTTATAAAAATGCCTTTTTTTTCCCCTTGCAAATAACCTAAAATCATATTTCCTTCCTATATTCTTGTACATGTTTTAAATCCTGACATCGTCAGTTTTTCACAGCAGAGGGTGAGAGCATAGGGGTTAATTCAGGTAGCAGATGGGAAGGAATGAAGAAAAAAAACCAACAGAGTGAGAAAGGGCTGCATGCTAGTTTTAAAAAATTCATTTAAAATCCACTGGAATTAGTCTCACACGTAGGTCTGCCATCCATCTAGGATTTCTTGGTAAGGAATAAAATAGTCCACAGTGGCTGGTTATTATTTTAAACCAAACACCAAATTTGTGGCATTTAAATCTGCAGAGATACTCTCTGTTGTGTTTGCCAGAACTGCAGGCGCAGGATAAATGATTTCTTCAACTGTCACATAGGTCCCTGTTAAAAATCCAACAACTCCAATAACAGCTATAAAAATGTCTTTAAGGATTGTCCATAAACTTAAATTTTCCTTGTAGAAAGTGAGGATTTCGATCAAAGGTGGCAGAATCAGTGCCAAGGTGCTGCTGCTGACGGCTCCGACCAAAGAAATCACCAGGTCTAGGCGAGGGATCAAAATTGCTACAGCACCTAAAACACAAGAAGAGTGACAGTGGTGTCACATTCAACACCCTCAGGAAAAATGCAACTGTGGCAAACACATCACAGAATCACAGCATCATAGCATCACAGAATCACAGCATCACAGAATCATAGAATCACAGCATCACAGAGTCACAGTATCACAGAATCACAGAATTAATCAGGTTGGAAAACACCTCTAAGATCATTGAGTCCAACCTATCACCTAACCCTTCTAATTAACTAAACCATGGGCCCATAGAATGGGTTAGGCTGGAAGGGCCCAGAAAAGGTCCAGGCCTCTGCAGAGAGCAGGGACATCCTCCATTCCATCAGCTTGCTCAGAGTCTCCTCAAGCCTGATATTGAATAGCTGCAGGGATGGGATTTCAACCACCTCCCTGGGCAACCTGTTCAGTGTACCATCACCCTCATGCCAAAGAACTTGTTCCTAACATCCAATCTAAATCTACGTTTCCCTAATTTAAATCTATTGCTCCTCATCCTATGACTCCAGGCCTTTGTGAACAGTCCCTCTGCAGCCTACTTGTAGGCTCCCTTCAGGTACTAGCAGGCTGCCATTCCATTCAGCATCCTCTCAAACACCTCCAGGGATGGGGACTCCACCACCTCCCTGGGCAGCCCATCCTCTAGCGCTTTTTAGAAAGTTCTGTCCTTCACTATTTTTCCAGCTACCAGTGGTGTGCACTATACACTACAATACATGCAATTATGAGATACGCATTCATGGGAGATACTCAGTTTCAATTCTGAATTTCTGCACAGGCTGGCAGAGCTTCACAGAATCACAGAAAAAATCCAGTTGGAAGAGACCTCAGAGATCGCTGCGGTGTTCAAGGCCAGGTTGGATGAGGCCTTGAGTGACCTTCCAGCCTTACCATTCTATGATTCTATGATCATCCAAAACCAGCCTTCGATCCAGCACTGAAGGGTCAGCACTAAACCACGTCCCTAAGCACCAGGTCCACACACTGCTCAAACACCTCCAGGGATGATGAATCCACCTCTGCCCTGGGCAAACCATTCTGCCTGTCTGTGAAGAAATACTTCCTAGCATCCAGCCTGAACCTTCCCTGGCACAGCTTGGAACCATTTCCTCTAGTCCTGTCACTTGGCACCAAGGAGAAGAGGTTGCCCCTCCTCGCTCCAACCTCCCTTCAGGTAGTTGTACGAGGTCTTCCCTCCAAGTTGAAGGGTTCTTGGTAAACAAATTTGGCCTGCAAATCATAGAGAAATGAGAAACAGTGAACTCCACGGAGACAGTGTATTGGTTTGATTGCTGTTGGATATTTACAATGAAAGAATAAAGTTCAGGAAGATCAGGGGAAGGGGTTGTTGCATGCTGCTCAGGAGGCAGTAGGCACAAATATCTTGCCAGTGGTTACTACATATTACTAATAATGAAAAAGTGGCATACAATTTTTCAGAATTGACCAAGCTTGCTGTCTGCTTGGCAGGCTCATAAGCATTTGAGTCACTTTTACCTACAAAGTTGCCTCCTGGAAAATGCTGGCCCATACAATTGAATTCAATTTGCAAATATCACTGTAATAGTTGCTCAGTTAACCAAATGAGAACTTTGCTCTGATGAGTCTGAACACAAGGTCCACTGAGCCTTCCAACATGGTGTGGCTGGTCTCACCTCCTGAAATGATGTCATTCACAGAAGCTGAATCTGTTGGATCAGAAATTGAAAATTGTTGGACCAGAAGAGAAGGCTTCAAGGAGATCTTATAGTAGCCTTCCAGTATCTGAAAGGGACCTACAGGAAGGCTGGGGAGGGACTATTGACAAGGTCTTGCAATGCCAGGACAAGGGGCAATGGATTTAAACTGGCAGAGGGGAGATTGAAACTGAACGTTAGGAGGAAGTTCTTTGCAGTGAGAGTGGTGAGACACTGGCACAGGTCACTCAGGGAGGTTGTGGCTGCTCACTCCCTGGAGGTGTTGAAGGCCAGGTTGGCTGAGGCCTTGAGTCCTTGGTTGGAACTAGATGATCTTTGAGGTCCCTTCCAACCTTACCATTCTATGATTCTATGATTCTATAACTGCTTCTGGTTTTGACCCCTTTGGCTGGCAAGCCTAGGCTAGGTACCCTAGCACTAAGATGCATCCTAGGCAAGGTACCCTAGCACTAAGATGCATCAGTTGTCATGTCATATTTGCAGTGCTCTACTAGAAAACAGCTTTCAAAGGCCAGGTGAGCACAGGGTTCTCTACAAATCCAAAGTTTGTATGTGGTGGAAATGTCAGGCTTTTTTCTCTTTCATAAGTGCATCACCTTCTAGTTGTCAGACACTAGAGTAAAACATCCACAGCATCTGCCTGCTTGCCATTTTCTACCACTTCTCATCAGACCAAGGAAGTAATCGGGGAGAGAGGGAATGGGGAAAAGTGTCAAAATATCAAAAATGACATATATTGTGTTTTTATTCTTCCACACTTCCCTTCTTCATTCTTAAGCTGTAATAAAAGACTGTCTTTAAAGCAGCTACTTTGCCGACCAAATACTATGTAGACGTTTGTGGCAATCACAAACAGAACTAGTAGGAAGGATATCCTCACATAACACCATGAAACCAGAAGGTATCAGCTTTATAATTTCTCAAGATGAGTTTCTATTTACAGAGTGTCTTTGCTGTGGGCTGAATGCCACCAGCTGTCTCAAATGTTGACAATTTCTAATTCTGAAAGGCAACAACGTTCCAAATGATGTGATGATGCTCTCCATTGAGAATATCTAGCTAGGGGAAAAACTACACTGGCAAACACATTCAAAATTCACTTGTGTCCCAGGTTGGGAACT